>BLKR01016280.1:0-32359 GCA_011170035.1 Teleogryllus occipitalis | reverse complement strand
CTTTTAAGCGTCTTTTACGATATCCGAAAACAAAGTTTACTCAAAAGTGGCTTCGAATTTTTTGAATATAGTTTGAAAACGTTGTGGAGGCGTCATGTTTTGAATAAAATCGTCAAAACAATTTTAGAGATTAGTTGTGACCACGGATGGACGGTCGAACAAACAGGCAAGATTGACAGGAAGAAAAGCATTTTGCATCAGACACTCGATTTTCCGCTCTCAAGAACTCTCGCACTGTGTTAGATGAAGTAATTTTCTGTGTATAAGAACAATATTTATCCACTTTTTCGGTACCAGCACTCAACAATACGAGTTTATCGCAAAATTGCCAATTGATGCTACAGCATTACAATTCTTTCTCTTTACAACGTAAGTAAATGTTGAAGTGAAAAGTTATAAGAACAACGTTAAGTTAAGTTAACAAAAGTTATAATGAATTTGTTGCAGCTTAAGACAGATTTTCAAATATTACGTAAACGACATTTCCTCACGTGTTACGGTATGAGCTCCTTTGACAGAGTTCGCAAAACAAAGACTTCCATGGAGTTCAAATCACGAATCTCTAAGATGTCTTCGAATGAGAACAGACTAGCGCTGCAAGAAGTTTTTCATTTATATGCAGAGGAGGAAATGAAGTCTATAACTTAAACACTAACATGTTCATAAAACTAAAAACTACAAGGAGCACACAACATCCACAGTGTGATTCCAGTATGAGGTAATAAAATATCTATGAAAACGTGCTATGACATTATCCTAGCGTTTCTTCGCTCTTGCAAGATGTTGAATGAATGAATGAATGCCATATTTTACGTGGCGAGACTCAGGACATGAGGCCTGCTCTTCCGTCTGACCACGCAAATTTCGTTACGTTCCTTTCACCTACTAGGGATGAAAGAAGGCATTACTTGGACGACGAAACAGGCAGTTTGAATTTAGCTCAGAGGCTTTGTTTTGGCTTGAGGATCTTTTATATGCAGTAAATATACTAAGGTGTTTCCACGTAAGAAAAGACCCTAAAAATTCAAGATGGCGGAGTTTCGGCACTGCCAACCTCATCGAAATAAAACGCGAAAGCGCCGACGCGACTTGTTTAAATGTACGTAGTGGCCTTCAAAAATTTAGATATGCTGAAATGATTTGTTAATGTTGTTTTACGACTTATAAATCGCAACAGGCATATGGTAAAATAATTTAATTTATAATTTATATATGAAATTTGTTCTTATTAATTATAATATTAAATATAATACTTTTAATTAAATTACTTATAAATTTAAAAATATTTGAACTCTCAGAATTAATAAAATCTTATTGAAACTGAAGAATAAATTAAATAGTAGAATGTTATTTTATAATATAATATTGGAAAAAAAGGTATATATAATGGGAAAAAAAAGGTATAAACGGAATTTATAGAATAAAGATGAAATGAAATGCAAGACTCAAAATAATTTTAATTTTCAAACAGTACACAATGAAGTGAAATAAAACTATTCTTTACTGAACTAGAAATATTTGTATAATAATGGTTTTATGCAAGTAATATCGACACATGACCACGATCAAAGCATATCTAAGGAATGAACAAATCTACTGTATGAAAATGACAATGTTTGAAATTTCATGAAAATGGAATTGATCAGATATATGATTTGATATAATGTGAAGGTTCAGTAAAGAATAAACTGATGCACCATGGGTGGTCAATTTTAATGACAAATTGCAAGGAGCAGTCATTAAAATTTCTTGAAAACCGATGATCCACAGCAATTTATTTTCACAAAAATTATTGAATTTTTACAACAATTTTAAAGCCTAATGTCCCTGGGCTTACAAACATTACAAAACATCCCGGCATTTACCTTAAGCGATCGGGGAAAACAAAGCAGTAAGTATGCTACCATATATATAAAAAAATTGAATAAGAAAGTGAATTAATCCTCAATTGGATTGTGAAAATATTATCATTAAAAATCAACATTAAGAAATTTGGCTGACTTTACAAATTAATAAACTACTTGAAAATTTTACATATATTGTTAGCATACCCATCCTCCCGATCAGGATGACTACTGAGGGCCGATTTCTAGCATGCATACAGAAACATAAGTCAAAATAATGGAGACATTTACAATACATAAAATAATATACATAAAAAATTCCATATTTAGAAAATGAATAATCTGGTAAACACAGCAACCCTGCAACATAGAACAATCAATGCAGTATCTATTGTCCAATCATGATAAATTCAATAAACAGACATGTTATTGTTATAAGATCAAAAATTATTCCTAGGAAATTATGTTCTTGCAATGAAAAACAAAAAAATTAAAAAAGGAATTATCACATTTAAATAAAAAAATTGCTACTTAACTTATATATTACTTCAAACTCCTGCAACATATGAAAAACAAAATTGTCCAGAAGAAAAGTTGGCCCAAGAATTTTTGCTTCACATTACAGTATTCAATATAATATGTAACCAAAAAAATTTACCTACAAAACCAATAAAATTTACAAACATAAATAGAAAATCATTGAAAAATAACTTAAAATGAAATGTTAATAACCAAAAAGTAATATAGCGCATCAGTAGTAAACATTAAATTTTACTCTATATCATGCCAAATAATATCATGAAATAAATACTTACTAATTTCACTTAACAACTGATTACCATTTGAACAAAACATCTAAATAAAATGATGTATGTTCTGAACTCCATTATTGCATATCTGAAACATTTATAAATGTAATGTATGTTTCACACACATGTCAAATCTTTGAAGTGTATTCATTTATATCACTTAGCATCCGTACTTAAACTGAACACAAACTCAGAGGCATTGGCAGTAATGATTAATTGTATTACAGGGATAATGTAAAGGAAATTGATTAACTGTTAATTCATTGGGGTTAATTAATGTTAATGAAATGGTGCTCTTAACTAGTGTCTTTGGTTGAATTAAGAAGGCAGGAGTTCACTCAGGATCTCACACTCATATTAAAACTATTAATGCACACTCACTTCTTTCACATTGCAACTGTTCTCAGACCAAACAGAGTGACTGAAGCACTGGCAGGAAAAATTGACTGTAATTTAAAAATATTAATTTACAACCTGCAATAATCACACACCTATAATCAAGTAATTCAAGCAATACCTTTTCTGGGGCACAGTGTAACCAAATTTTTTCTTAAACTTGACTTGGTGGTTGCTTTACGGAGGCAGGAGTTTTATAATTTGAGACACATCTGAAATATTAAGTTACATATTTTACAAAATTATTACTTTTATTCCAAATGCTTTAATGCTCACTCACTGTTTTCACTTTTGCAACCCTAGTTGATCCAAACGCACAACTGAAGCACAGGCAGGAACAATTGACTGTAATGTAATAATATTAATGTAACAACTTGCAATAACCACAATTCCATAATCGAGTAAATTCAAGCTATACCTTTTCCGGAGCACAGTGTAACCAAATTTGTTCTTAAACTTGACTTGGTGGTCGCTTTACGGAGGCAGGAGTTTTATAATTTGAGGCACATCTGAAATATTGAGTTACATATTTTACAAGATTATCACATTTATTCCAAACGCTTTAATGCTTACTCGCTGTTTTCACTTTTGCAATCCTACTCGATCCAAACACACAACTGAAGCACGGGCAGGAACAATTGACTGAAAATTGGGAGAATGTGTTAATGAAATGAAATTTTCTTCAATTCTCAATGGAGTATTTTCCAGTTCTTACCTGTTCTGTTGCACAGGGGGTCCCAACATGTTCTCTAACAACTGTGGGTGGTTGTATTAATATGTCAGATGTTTCTTGAGATGAAGTTGTGGAATCTCTAATATTTTTTTCAATTTTTTCACATTGAAGATGTTCCTGGGATTGGCTCAAATGGAATTGTGTCTCCTTCCTCTCCTGTGCCTTCTTCAGCTGTGTCAGTTCCACTAGCACTGCTCAAATTTACTACTATTTCTTCATAATCTTCTTCCACTGCCTCTTTTTCATAATACTCTTCAATAATTTTTTCTGCATGTTCCACTGAATTCTTCCACATTTCTGGTGTGACCCTGTTAATGCCATAACATAATTTTCTAGTTTCTTGTTTTACTAATTTTGAAAAAAATTATAATCATAACTGTTATCATATATTTACCATTTTTCTATAATGGTGTATTGAAAACTTTACCTGATTTATTGCCTCATTCCACACAGCTTTAGTTCTCTCCATTCCTTGCCCAGGCCTTTCACGTACAGTTTTGTGGTAGTACCCTTTTGAAATGCCCCACACATGTTCAATAGGATTGAATTTGTAATGATATGGTGGCAGCCTCAAAACTGTGTGGCCTTCTGCAGCCAGCATGTCATCAACTACATACCTTTACCAATACATTGCTGAGGTCAGTTATTTATTAGATTTATATATCATTTATTTATCACAAGTGTAGACGCATATATTTGTACATATTTAAAGTATATATTTTAATATTTAATTACAATGATGCAACAGAACAAGATAATATGATGCAAAATATTAATGAAATGTATTCTTTAACGCACTGATATGTATCTCGTGGTACCTTTTTATCCTTTCACAATGTTGGCTCGCCAGGGCAACATGTGAGATTTATTTGCAGCTTCTGGCACTCGTACTCCTCGCTGGTTCACCCATTCCTAAAAATAATTTTCTTTGGTTACATTACTTATTTCATTAAGCACAATAGGTTCATTTCATTTCTGATACTTACAATCAGTTGATCCTTTCGCCACTTTGTTGTTGGATGCCTCTCTACTTGCTTTGAATGGTATGAAGCATTATCCATGACAATGATGCAAGGTCTTAAATTGCGAATGCAAGGAATCAGTTGTTTCTTAACCCAGGATTCAAAAGTAGAACTGTTCATTGCTCCATGATAATCTTGCCCCCTTTTTAGGTCAGTAGCATATATCAGACCAGCACCTACAAAATGTCATGCTTCGTACACATGCCTCAGTTTGTACATAATGCCATTAAAACTGAAAACATTTGTACCTGGTACAAAATCTTCTCTTGTTCCTACATGAACCACAACTAACCTCCTTCCCTCTGGTGGTCTTTTAATTACTCTTTTACTGGTGCCTTTAATGGTAGTTGCCACGAATAAGTAGTTGAACCTAATGAAAATGATATTTTTGTCTCATAATTTTTACAAATAAGTAATATACATTTAATATATATATTTTCAGTAATATACATTATCAAAGGGCTCTTTTACCATTCATATAGATCCATGTCTCATCAAGGTACACTACAGTCTTTGGGTTTTGACTTCTCTTATTTTTCATATAGTCTGCCACAAAATATAACCTCTTTACAATTATTTAATTTGACTCACAAATACGAATATTTGGGTCTCCTTTCCTCCATGCTAAACAATTTCCTTAATAATTCAGTACAATGTTGTGCATGACCCTCTGAATGAAAAAATATAATTTTCCTTCACGTACTGCCAAACATCTGTAAGTGAGAGCCTTCTGCCTGTTGCAAATGAATAGGTCTTTAGAAAGTCTTCAAAAAGTGAGCAACATACTTCATCATTACTCTAAATATAAAATATCTTACCATTATCAGCTTCCTGGTAAATATATCTGCTAATAGCTTCTCTTGCAAATCCATCAGCTGAATCTCTCACGGTCGTGAACGCTACCTCTTCTTACTTTTAATAGATTTTCCTGCCTTATAATCTCTAATAACGTTTGCCAGAGTTGTACAAGCTCTGTAATATATGAATATATTTCAATAAAATAATTATGATTCACACACACATGTTCATTGTGAAGACGTTCTTGAGGCATGCAATAAAGTTAATAATTATTGTGACATTGATGGCTTACCCCCACAATTACAGCTACCTTTGCAATGACACTGCTCTCAGGAAGTTTCACTTCTTTACGAGAATTTTTCTCGCTCTTGTACTTATAAACATTAAGAAGGACCTGCCTTTCACCACTCGATAAAATCCACTTCCCCTTCTGCTTCACTGGAGAGTTATTTCTGGAATTACCTGACATTTCTAAAAATGTCAAGCCCAGCGCACAATAAGATTTTCCTTAGGAAACAATTCGCGCACTGGAATCGCAAAAAAAATGGCTTTTTTAGCACGCAAGTGCGGGATGCGGCTCACTCGCATAAGCTCACAATCTCCACACCACACGTTTTGCTGGTTGAAACCGTTGAAGTTGGCACAAATTCATTTCGCTCGCATGCATGCCAGTCTCCAGCCAAAAAAATGTCCCTGGCAGCTGTACTTCCATTACGTGGGGAATTTACGTTGGGGTTGGCACCTACTTTCTCCAACCTAAATGGTAATCAAAAGTCCCTAAGTCAATGTAGTTTGTATGGCGGGTGGTTTACGGGAGGTTGGTATTGCCAAGCTCTCTGGGTCACATCTTACGTGAAATAAATCTTAGCTCCCGTTGAAAGAGCTGATAAGTCATGTAAACTTTATTTTACAGGAGAGAAAAAAAAATTAAAATAAAGTAAATCAGAGATTAACGATATTCAAACGAAACCTTATCAGTTTATTCACCGGAGTCAAAGACATATATATATATATATATATATATATATATATATATATATATATATATATATATATATATATATTTTTAATTTGTTGCGTCTATTTTGACGCAACGCGTCTCTAAACCCCTTGGGGGGGGCGTTGAGCGCTTCGCGCTTCTTGGAGTAATCCTCCTCTAATAGCGCTTGGAGTAATCCTCCGTTAGTATAGTCTGTCGCGTCTAGTCGCAGTCGGTTGTCAAGAGGACCGCCAGGTAGCATCTCCGCGTACGCGCCTCCTACCGCGCGCTCCTGCGTCACTACCCAGCGGCCAGAATTAGGAAGGAATAGGGGTAGGGTTTAGGACACTTCTCAGTGGTGGACTAGCCCTTGTGAAGCAGCCAAACTCGTTTTGTTGGAACAAATTTCACATGAGATTATGTATATGTATAGTACCACATATTATGTATAGTACCACAAATTCTTTGGAACCTTGCCAATTTAATGTTGATGTCTTTACTGGTATCATGATCGACTTGACGACCTAAATAGCTGAAACTGGAAACTTTCTCTAAAATTATTTTATAGAAAATAATTAACTTAAGTTAGTATGGCCAATATTACTTCAAGATTTTGTCTGATTCATATCTGAAGCAGAAAAATAACATAGTGCAGTATATTTTTATTCAAGATGGCGTCTCATCCTAGCCTTTTTGTGTGGAATAATCCACATAATATCAAAGATATGAAATATACCACGTAACTTCATTTTCTGTCCCTCGGAATACAAAGTTAAATTAAACTAATTTAAAATTTGCCATTTATTTTCGAAAGAAATGTCTCGTTTGAAATAAGAGTTTGCCTCATTATACGCGCCACATTTGAATATTTTTCAAACATGAGCATTTGCACTCCCTAAGATATTTTTCAGGGTAGCTCCTGCCTAAAGTGGCAACTCCAGAACGGAGCTTACCTTGTCAGAGAGGTCTTGAGATGAGAATTTCTCAACAGTTTCGCGAAACACCCCCCCCCCCATCGGATAAAAATCGCCCTTTAATTCTGTGAATAATTCATTCCTTTCGCCGGCGTGGGAAGAAAGTGAGAAAACTCCCATCAAACTTTCACTTGTCAGAATAATGTGATGTTCGGCTAAATTAAACCCCCGACTTTAGTTACAGTATGGTAACGAAACAGCGAAGATCATTATGCCTTTATTTAGAATAGAATATTTATTTTGCTACTTAGGAATACATAGAATATTTCCGGTGGTAGCGTTTTCTAAGAAATTTCTAAAAATACACAAAACAAACATCAAACAACATTAAAATATTAACATGTTACCAAATACAATTTTACAAAATTAATCTATTAACCATATTTACTTAGTCTAATTTTAAAATTTTTGACATTCTGAGGGAATGTCTCCAGCACTGCAGCAGGTAATTTGTTCCAATTTTGTATCGTTCTGTTTACAAATGAGAATTTACCTACATCTGTTCTCTGTTTTCTTTGCCGAATTTTGAAACCATGATCCTTCCGCGCGACGTAAGTTGGTTTAGATAGTCTTTCCCGTACTTCACCCCATGGACGATCCCCTATTATTGATTTGAATAATGCACAAAGACGCGATTTCTCTCTGCGTTTTTCCAAAGGTTCCCACGATATAAATTCAGAATTTGAACGTCCTCTCCTAACAAATTTTGCAGCATATTTTTGTACTTTCTCAAGAGATTTTATTTGCCCTAAACGATAAGGGTCCCAACATATGGAGCCAAATTCTAATATCGGACGTACTAGAGACGTGTACCCTAATTCCCTTGATTTTCCACTTCCTTTTCTAAGTATTCTAATTACAAAGTGTAATGCCTTCCATGCCTTGATTTGCAGATGACGTACCATCCAAGAAAGCAGACTGGTATGGCTGTCGACGCAATGTATTGGGTGCACGTGCAGAAACATGTTGTACTTTATTTTATTTTTTATTTAAGGTCGCATCAACAGCTAGGTCATTAGCGACCACTATTAGATTGAACTGTAGGGGAAACTGTAGGAAGGACACGTACACAATAACACAGGCACACACAAACATCCATGCCCGAGGCGGGATTCGAACCCGTGACCCTTCGGTCCGAGATCACTACGACACTACTGTCTTAGCGATCTCGGCCACCGGGCCGGCATGTTGTACTTTGTCAGTGCATTCGTTCATATGAGTGCACTGAGCACTAGATGCATTTTTGAAGGCAGAAAATCATGGCAACGAATGTTATGTCATTGTAGCAAAATGTGGAGGAAAAAGCGTATTCTTTGCATTTCGTCAATATAAAAGCAGAGTCCATTCATGCACAGAGCAAAGTCATTGCCATCATGTAAATCAAGAGATTATGACAAATCAAGATCAATTCGAGAACGCTTAGCTACTTTAAATTTTTGTAGTAAATTGTGCGCAGTTGATAGTGAATGAGAAGTGGATTAAAGTACTGTACTCACAGGATTGCTGCTGGCTCGAGTGCTTGTGTTCTGGCCATCTTCATGTTCGTTAGTTATTCAGATCAAAATACACGAAGAATTTTTCAGGAGCTGCTCAGATTTCACAAAATTCATTTGTCTACAAGTACTATTTTATATTATTTTTTTCGTAATATAAACGCTATCAACCTACAAAACACTCAAAATAGCATTATAATTGGCTAGAGAGTGAGTTTTCATGAAGCATTTTTGAAAAATATGCATAAAATATAAGAAACTTAGAGGAAAACCTAAGATATAGTCACACAAAATACACAAAAACGGAAAAGGAATTTTATTTACATCCATGCCATGTACTGGTTCATTCCCCCTCGCCATTCAACAACGTTCGCGCTGATCCTCCACTTCCCTCGCTCCGCCCCGCTCCGCCCCGCTCTCCCACCCAACGACCCACCATCCCCACTAAACTCTGCCTTCCTCGCATCTCCCCACCAATTCTCCACAAAACGGGCCGCTCCCACGTCCAGTCTCCCCGCTCTCTCTTGCCGGCTCCCATGCCCAACTATCCCCAGTGCTCTTCTGCAGCCTCTGTTGCGTGGATGCTTCGCCCATTGATTTAGACAAAAAACCATTAGAGTCCTTTAAACCGGCATTGGTGGCTCAGGACATCAATGATTCCACTGCAGTGGCTCTGACCGGGAGGTCCTAGGGTTCCAGTCCGACGGTGGCAGGATTTTCGACATTAGCAACATAGATCGAATTCATCCGCTGTCAGTAGGAGATTTATACCGGCTCGCTGCTTTGATTGGTAGTTTTCCGTGGTTTCTCCGATCAACACCGCGCGGATAACGGAGCAGTACTCTAACAAACGGGCCACGGACCGCGCGTAATCATTCTTCCCTTTTCTTCCTTGTCCAACCCTCACCCCTTACACACACAATCACACGCACGACATTACCTAACATGTCAGGTGGCCAGTCGGGAGCTTAGAGCTTGTCCCGACTGGAGTGGTGACCTAGTGATATATATCTGGTCGGAGAAAACCTCGCTATCTGACATGTACGTCAGCACTGGATCTCGCCATCCATGGGTGAAAATCACCACCACGTCTCGCGATAAAAATATGCACTACACTTTGCTCGAGACTAACAACCTTTGCAGTTGACGCTCCCAGAATCACTAATCAATAAATAAAGATCTTCGAGAAGAAATTTTTGAAAACTTAGTAGTGATTACTAATTCCGTACATCGTAATACAATATATATTTCAATTTCACGATTTTGAGTTTGTGTTTTGGATCTGCTTGGATATGTCGTCTCTCATCGCTTAATAAGTTTGATTTCAACCAAAATAAGAAGATATTTAAAATATTTCGTCTTAGTATATTACTTAATAATAAAAGAATAATAACGATTGTGCATTAAATATCACGGGGTCAAGTAATTCAAAATGTTGAGTGTACAAATTACGTCTCGTTCAATAATTTGCTCTTCGAAAATAACTTGTACGAAAACATTGACCTGTACCTCCTCTTTTCGAAGACTTTTTCTGAGAACTGGTACTCGTCAACAATTATCAACTTCAAGACAGCGCTATCCTGTTAAACAGGTCTCATTGTGAGAAGCTGTCAACAGTTTCGCAAAGCATTCCCTCCCTTCTCACAGCCCTCGCCAACGCATTTTAAAACACCGCCCCCCTAACAGCAATGAATAATTCATGCCTCCCGCCAAAGCGCGTGAAGGAAGTGGGCAAGCTCTCATCGGATTTCTGCCACTCCCCCTTTGTGCGAGCAAGATTTTCCTAGTCGATTTCAATTACCGGAAAGCTTTCGAGTGCCGCGCAAATGCTTCATTTGCATTCCGGAAAACAAATTTCTCTCCGGCCGGAGCCCCGGAACGACTCAATTAGTGCAACTTTGAAACTAATCGGCTTCCTGTCAAGCAAATTGCAGATGGCGGACTTTTCTTGTGGCTAGCCGCGACACCTTCCAAGGCCTAACAGAGGTTTACGTTTCAGAGAAACCAATCAGGGTAGGCTATAAGTGAGAACATTTTCTATGAGAAAGGATCTCTATTCATGAACGTATCGTTCTGTTCAGAATTTCTTTCCATTTAGAGAAATAAAATGGCTTTTAGTATCGTCCTATTTTATACATTAGTTGCCAGAAAGAGGTCTAAGACTGGAAAACCCACTTAGGTCGAATGGTAAGCTAGAAGATGTTCTCAGTAAATCCATGATCAACATTATTACTTTTCCTCTCTATATCAAAACATTGAAATCACATCAATAATATGGTGTCAAATTGTTGGTCGTAAGAACAGCCTTTAAAGTTCTATTGAGCTGTAACTTCTCACACAAATCTGTATCAAAATGAATTAGTGTTATTTCAAAGATAAGTAAGAGTAGTGGGGATGGTCATGAGAGATACACGGAGCATTGTACCCGTAAATCTGTATGTCAATGTAGATGGATAAATTGATAGAAGTAGTCACTGATAATTCTGGGTGATTATATGCTTTTGCGCCGAAAAATGGTAAATATGTCAGGAGTAAGATATAGTTGTGTCTTCCCGATTCCTTCAAGATATTTTAATTTTTGTAACTGTGTGACATTTTCAAAATTTTGTGGAAAATGGCTAAACATTTTTTTATTTATATTTACGCTCAAATAGAAGAAATATTATTTATAAATATGTTATATTTTCATTTTTTATTGAAAACTCTTCGATTTTGAAAATTGTAAAAGTTCAGATATTTTTTTGTATCTGACCTACTCTTCTAGTATTAGAGGAAGAGCTTCCTTTTCAATGAATATTTTCCTTGAACTTCAGGTTTTTGAACGACGTCATTTTTTAAAAAAGAAACATGAGTGTTTGAGTAAGAACACTGAGAGGGAAGCGGTTTCGGTGAGGCGCAATACCACTGGGTTTTTGTACGGACATGTCTACGAGTATATTCAGTTATTACGAACCTAGTAATTCGAATATCAAAAAAAGAGTTTTACATCATTGGGACAAAAAATGTCGTGTCAAAAAATCATTTTCTCATTTATGCACTATTTGCACATTGATTCCTGCGGGCCATTGGCCAGCTAGCAAAATGGCTATCGTTTTGGTCGTCTTCATTTGGCTGGACTTGTTGAATTGTGTTAGAACACTCAAATTGTTCATGATGTCAGAGCGTTGTCTGCGAACGGCACCTCTCTTAAAAAATATATACGCAAAAAAATGAACATGTTAAATGTTTGTTTCTTTTAAAACGGATCAGGATATATTGGGAAGTTAGACACGATTACGAGCGAAGTTCCTTTCAAAGCTGTAGCTGAAAATAACTTTGAAGTAAGAAAGGTTAGGTTTTTTTGTTTATTTAAAGTCGCTTTTTAAAAACAAAGGTCATCTGCAACCACAATTAAGTATACATCAATGTGTTAAGTATCACATTTAAGTTTCACACAGTAAGTAACCACAATTCATTAAGTATACACAATTAAATATCAGTCGAATTAAGTATACATCTCATTATATTGCACGACAATGTATAACATTATAACACATATTTTCCCTCATAATTGCATTATATCAAATTGCTAATCAAAATTATTAACATCAAATTTTATATTATATTACTTAAGTTAACAATTTCTAGCAACCTCAATACTTTAGCACACCCGTCTGCAGAGCTGAGCAATTTATGTAAGTTAATTTCTAGTTTCAGTACGTTTCTTTTTATAGCTATATCGGGGCATTAAAGGTTAGATTACAAACACTCATCTCAAACATTTTATTGTCCTCGACAGTTTATAGTCTTCTCTTCTGCTTCGGAATGTGAAGCGCCCCTTACAAATGTGGCAGGTCAGCGCTCTGTGTTTCGCGTGGTCCACAGGGGTTCGCGGTACGCCAGACGCTCTCTAGTGGACAGCCAGTTAAATAACTGTGCCAGTGTTAAAGAAGCTTTTAAAGCGGCGAAGTATTTGTTTATGTCGTACAAACTTTTTGCGGAGAAGTACAACTTTGTGCGGAGAAGTTTATACTATTCACTCTACTCCAGTAGAAAATATTTCTCAGCACTTCAACATGTAAACCACTTCCCTCACTTTACATTCATTGTTAAGGTGTTCTTTGTGGTTCGCTTTGGGTAAAGCAGCACATTACGTGATGCTAAATGCAAAGACGTCATGCCCTCATAAAACAGCCACATCCCGAAAATCCTGATGCGACATGGTGAGATATGACTGCTGCCTCGCATATTGTGAATGATTACAATGAAATATACTTGTACGTTTTAATTAATTTGTGCTAAAAATAATGTATACAACACACAGAAAATGTATTTGGTTTATTGACTTCAAAATAGCGAACTCGTGTCCTGTCGTCACCTCGTACGGAAAATTTCATGTGCACACTAGACATAATTTCTATTTTAAAAACGAATATTATCTACTTTGAAAACATATGTAGAATTTGTGATGGTAGCAGATTAATTTCTGTGTAAAATATCAGATCAATATTCAATCAAATACTTAATAATCAGATCAAAATCAAATACTTAATACAAATTTGTTACATATTTACGGTTATTCCAAAAATAGCGTAACAAAAATGCATTGCAGTTCACTCTTGCTATAAGCAGGAGAAGCAATAGGTAGAAATGCAATCGTGCTCCTATCGCCGATAGAATTGCCTTTCAGTCCAAAGAGAGCTTTTCCACATTTGTTTCCACAATGCCCTCTTAGGTCCATAATTTATTCTCAAGCACAGGATTGAATTTCAATATCTTTAATGTCGTATTTTTTTACAAGTGTGTCAAAATGAATATTTTCAATTGAACTGATAGGTTTCGAGAAAATGTTTCTATTTATTGTTTCTGCATTTGCCGACTGGAATATCTCAGGGGCAACAACTTTATCATTTCAGCATCACTTTCCGGTATATCTTAGTATAACGATTCTATATGGTGAATTAAAACACAGATATTATTTTAAGAAAAAAAACGTTTATTTTGTTTCTTAAAGGTACGCTAAAATACTTGATTTATGTACAGATAGTCTTCACTTGATTATTTCTTTATACGGCACGGTTTCTCTTTATTTATTTTCACTAAACTTCTCTTCATTATTTATTTTCACTGTTTCTCTACAACGTACAGGGAGAGAAGACTCCGGCATCAACTGATGCCTCTGCACTGTCTCTGGCCGGAAGGTCCTAGGTTCGAGTTCCTACAATGGCAGGATTTTAGGCACTAACTACAGAGGTGCGCCCAATTCAGTCGCTGCCTGGAGGAGAATTCTAGCGGCCGGCTGCTCTCATCGGTAGTTTTCCGACTTTTCTTTGATTAATACCGGGCGAATGCTGAAAAATCAATCCAACAAATGGACCACGGTTCGCGGGCAATCATCCCTTTCTCTTTGTCCCTCTTGTTCATTCATACACATTCCGCTTACATATCCTACACTACCACATGTGTTGGGAAACCTTTCGGGAGATTGAGCTTGCTAGGCAACGGCAGGGGCCCCGTGGAGAGATTCTCAAGACAGGAAATCTCGCAAGGTGGCATAATATAGCACCGAATCTCTTAAGTGCGGAACCCCACATCTTCCGGGGCATGCACTACACTTACGAGACTAAGTCGTTGACGCAATACGTACTCTCTCACTCATTTGATTTTACAGTGAGAAATACTTGTTCACTTTGTATTTGTCGACGCCATAGTAAGGAACTACAGTTGTCTGAAAGGACATTTTTAAATGTAAATTGACAACACCACTATTGCCCCATAGCATTACTATTCGAAGCATGCAAATACCATTGGTTCGTTAATAGAGAAATAGTTAGTATAACTGCCTCGAAGAAGTAAAGCAAGTAAAAAGATTGTCACATTTCGTCAAGAGGGAGTGTTCTCAACAGCAAGTTCGTATAAAAGTCGCCGGAAGGTACATTATAATTTATCTGTAATTTTAAAACACTAAGGACTTTCATTTGGAAATAAATTTGAAATTTCTACTCAAACCATATTTCTTTATTGTTTATTTTTTACCTTACTACACACTTTTGTAGTAAATATAAATTATTGTAAATATGTAAAAAGAAACTGCTATTTTTTGACAGAAAAACGCGCATTTTGAAGCCCTGATATCGAAACAGTAGTCAGAGGATATAGTAGATAAAGGATTTCGAAAAATGTAGATAAAGTTTCGTTTACGTAGTAAATTACTTTGTCTAAAATGCGTCGTTGTCGGAATCCACGGTTTGTGCAAACGTTTGTCTTTTTGTATGTGTGTCTGTTTGATTACCTGCCTGTGATCAATATTAGAACTTAAAATGTTTGGACATTTTTCTTTAAAATTAATATTCCCCGATGGTAATATCTGAACTCAAGATCCTACGCATTTTAAATGTATACTTCAATTTTACATAAAGCTTTTACATTTTCATAGAAAGTCTTCAAATTTTTGGATTTAATTATTTTCTCGGATAGAGCACATGAAGCTTAAAATGTTGCAGATCTTATTTTTGTTGAACTTTTGTTGGTGAAATACAGGAGATTTTTAAACAATTATTTTCTTTAAAAGTGTTGCAATTTTTATTTAGATTTTTTCTCGGTAGAGAAAATAACGCTTATTAAAATCTCACACGTTTAATTTGTGGGAAATACTGTATTAAAAATGCAAATATTAATATTGCAAAGCAACAATATTGATGGTAGACATTTACACCATTTTCCTGTATGTAATCTGTTGCGAAGTAAATGGACAATTGGAAAGCTACGTTACTAATTGAATTGGGATCCTGTCCAGAAATAGTATATTTAATTATTTTTCAAAAAATATCATAGTACTAATAATAAAATCAGTGCGGAAAGAACTGAAAAATTATAACGTGGAACATAGGAGACGTTTATACGAGACGTGTCTATAGGAGACGTTTTCTAAAACACAATGATCGGTGTTTAACACACAACGTGTTTTTCTACATTGAGTATGTGGAATATGCGTGGTTGGTCTTGCTACAATACAATTTTATTTGCTGTAAGTCGTTTTGGTTTGCGAGTTACCATCACACATTTTCAACCGCGTTTCTCCCTTTTATAGTTTACACTCAGTCATTATGCTTTGCACTCTGCGATAGACCTGAATAACGTGAACCCAAACGGCGGTGAATTCATTTCGCAATTGCGTAAACAAACTGCTGCGTTCTCTTCAGCCTTCAGAAAGAAAGGTGAACCAGTAATATTTCCGATTGAAGACACTGAAAAAGACGATCTGCACCAGGGCAATGACATCATTGAAGTGGTGCCACTCTGATAGTTCGTCTCGAAAGTGGATCCATTTTCTTGGGGATATCTAATATCTCAATAGTCTTTACATTACACTAGTACATTCATCACACGGCGTAATCAGTTACTAACTTTTGATGTCCGTTTTTTTATTACAAAGAGATGCCGTGTTCAAATTCAATTTCAGTTTTCTCTGAAAATTAATATTTGGTTGTGGTTTACTTTCGATTACATCCCGAATGAGATGACAAATGCATCCATAGCACTGAACATCCTAGAGATCTCTTCACTTTGTAACGCGCAACATAATAAAGAGTACTACAAACGCGAAGAAAATTGCTTTTTTTATCGCTTGTTTCTCCAATAATAGATGATGGAACAATTTGTTTGGATCAGCGCAAAATTGTAGCGTAAAAAAGGTATAGCCGAATAAGGTCGTGAAAAGTGTCCCCAAACCAAATCGATAATCGTGATGCTCATATGAAAGAAGACAAAATAATTCACAAAATGAAGGAGATTCACAAAAAAAATCAGCCTCCTAGGGAAATGTGTTGCAGAGATACGAGAAACGTGTTTTGCATGTTTTATTTCTTTCTCAGCATCTATTGCGTGTATCAGGCTGAAAAAATTGTAAAGACGGGGAAACATAGTTCATTTTGAAGATATTTTTGTCAAAGAATTTTGACGCTAAATTCATACAGAAAAAATTGAATTAATTTTCGACAAGGCTGTGGGGGGTACTGTCTCAATTTTTATCCTAAAATAGACCTTATAACATTCTATAACATATGTTGTTTCCAGATTTTTAGACAATGTGGGCGGTTGTGAAAAAATATGGAAATTAGATTATAGAAGTTTCTCTTTCTTGATGTAACTTAATATTTTATGAATTAGTCAGTTTTTATATTATTATTATTATTATTATTATTATTATTATTATTATATAATTTGCATGCTACTTATATTATCTTCTTAATGTGTAGCTGCTTCCGGGTTATACCCAATTGCTGTTCAAATACATTTATCTTATCTTATCTTAACACAACTAAGTAAAAGTATATTATTAGTCATCAGAAAGCAATCGTCAACATTAGAGTATGGAATTACATAGATTTTTCTAACCACTAGTTTCCTATCTCATTAGTCTGAGCAATCTTTTCGTATTACCCAGTCCTTTTCCCAGATGGTATCTCTCTAAAACTAAACTGATTTTTTCATTAAAAAATAGGTTTACTAATAGTCGATTTGAATACAAATTTTGAAATATTATAGAAGAGTAAGACCTGGTTCTGTATGTATATTTTTATTGAAAAATCATATTTGAGAAAATGTGGAGATTTTCTGAAAATTCTCAAATCTGATCTAATTTTTACAGAAAACTTCTGAGTTTTCCACTAACTTCAACAGAAATAGTTTGAAGCACTTGTACTCACAAATTCAGTAATGTATTAAAACTCTTGTAATGTAAATATTAAAGACGTGAGAAAAATGTTAAAAAATTCTTTGGGGTAGTGTTCAAATAATTAAAAGAATGCGTCAAAATGATGATTACGTCATGTTATTCAACTTATTAGCATTATCCTTACAAAAAAGTTTAAATAGAAATTATGGAATTATTTTCAAAAATCTGATTTTAATATTACCCACATTTCACTCAAAAACTACTTAGATTTTCAAAAATGTTTTGGCCACAGACATTTTTCGGTTTATCTTTTTTTGGTGTAAAGGACCCACAAAACGTGAATCCCGAGAGGATTTCCTGCATATAGGATCTAAATGTGTCCAATTTTCAGATAACAGGGACCCAAAATACAAATTTTTCAATCAAACAATCACCACTTTCCGCTGCAGCATTACATACGTAGTGGGTGAGAAAGTGAAGGCAGTTGTGACTGAGCGGCTTCCTTGCCTTTGGATCGAGCGTCTCCTTTATAAGATTTGAATCCAGTAAAGGCAACCGCAGAGACCCCGCACGATGAGATCAAGTATTGCCTTTGTACTTCTCTAATCGCATTGGCTTGCTTTATCAGCTTAGCCCTTTCTCTCCGTGTTCACAGGAATTTACGAGTTCACTGGGACGGGAGAGGTGGAGCAAATTCATGATGCTGTATATTCTGTCGTTTCATTACTTGTATTGCATGGTAATAATACATTACAAGTCTATCGGTTAATGTTTAAAATATCTAACAACTAATATGTTCATAGCTAGCCATATTCTTTTAATAGTATAGCCAATTTTCTCGTTGTTTAACCTTGTTTTGATGTAACCATCAGTGAATGGAACAAGGTACACGGATAATAATTTTATTAATTATACTGAGTTAAACTTTTAGTGATAACGCATTTTACATTTTAACAATTATCTTATTACCACTGAAGTGCGTTCATTTGAAATGTTTATTTCTAGAGAATTTTTTAAATAGTTCAAACATTGTTTCGGGCCACATCATGGACGTCAGTTCATAACCTTTTGCGTAACATTTGCTTTAGTTATTGCCATAGTTGTTGAATTTACGCCATTCGCCTCTCATTCCCGACTGTGCGGTGAATGGCAGAACGGGTTTCGTCGTGGGGGAGACTTCATGGAAACCTCCAACACACGTAGGTGCGGGCTCATGCCGCAGTGATAGCTTCTTGATAATCGGATCATTCGCGAACATCACGCGAGGCTGAGTTCACTTACAAACGCTGTGGTTGGCAAGGCACAAATTCGACACTTGTACGTTTGAAATGCCTACTAATTTAATTTGTGAAGGAGGCTGGAGTTGTTTTAATGTTTCCTTATCCATGTCTGATACTTCCGTCTGATCTACATAGCTCTTGTTGTATTTCATTCATTTTACTTCGAGTACATTTTCAACGGTATTCAACATTTTCCCATCTTGTCATGATAGTGAGTCGTCTAACAGTCGTGACGCAGTTCGAGTGATCTTTGAAAATCTAAAATGAATTTACATGTAATATTTGGAATACTTGGAAAAAACACTTAGTAAACATGTTCACAAGCACATTTTTAAAAGTGTTTTTGGTAGAATAACACATTAAATTAAATTACGAGAAGAAAATAATTTATGGATTCTGGTTTTTAAAAGTGGTGATATATATTTTATAAGGCGAGTCTCTATTTTTTTAAATTTCATAGTAGTGAATGATTTTTTGAAGTGTAACTGTGATAATGATATTAGTATGTTCACTTGAAGCTGGCATTGAAGAATAAAATCCAAAATGTGTAACATAAAAAACCTATCGTATAAACAAGTCTTTAAATATTTATTTAACAGCAACAGTGATATATTGTCCCTAAAGGAATATGAGTCATTAATTGAAGTTTATGGACAATCATTTATTCAAAATAAAAATTATTATTAGTACTATTATTTCTATTATTATTACTATTATTTCTATTATTTCTATTATTATTATTACTATATTATTATTATTATTATTATTATTATTATTATTATTATTATTATTATTATTATTATTATTATTATTATTATTATTATTATTATTATTGGGATTTTACACATTTTAGCCGAGTTAAAAATCTAAGCAAACAGATCATGTGAATTTTGTTCAAGCATAGTTCTCTGTATCAGATGGGCCTGCCTGCACCTGGGTGGCGAAATAATGAAGTTGCCGGGCGTGGGGCTACAAGGGCTCCGCCTGCGCCGAGCAAGAGGTTGCGCTGTGACTGAGCCGCTCCCCCTCCCCAGTCCCCTCCTCGCCCGGCTCCTTGGCCAAGCGAATTCCAAGCGCGCGTGGCCCGGGCGGCGCAATTGCGCTTCGCCTTTAAGCAGCGCCCGGCACAAAGCCAGACGGCCCCGCCCCCCGCCTCGGCCCCCACTCAAAACATTCAGACGCTTCTCTACCCGTCCTCCGCCCTGCCCTCACCGCTCCGTTACTTCCACTGTGCCTGCTCTCCCCGCTGCCCACCACTCCTCGCTTCGCCGTTCATCAATCCACTCAGTAGTCTATGCCCCTGCCCCTCGTATTCGGCCATTACGTCGCTGTCACAATAAAATATCCAGATGATTGTGTACCTTTTGGCGTTACCTCCAAGCTCCTTCCCAGACCCTGTCCCTCTGCTCAGCCCCCGTCTACCCAGCAATCTTTACCCTTTTGGAATCCCTGTCCCTCTACCCCCCTCTGGGCAATTCCTTCTTGGCCACACCGCATCCGCGATGAATCTGCCAGCATTTTCGAAGATCTCTTTTGCAGCCGTTTTGGTTGTCCTCTTGCTCTCGACGTTCTCTTCCTTCCTTCCAGGCCGCTTCAGTCGTCGTGTCCACTCGAAACTCCTCCGTTGCCATCCTCTGTCCATTTCCCCCGGCTCTGCATCCCCTGACCCGCCCCTTTTCTTCCATCGCTCCAGGAGACCTCGTTCCAGACGCTTGTGTAACCATCGCCTCTACCTCATCTTACAACCTCCTCTCTGCCCCAGCCTCTAATTTCCCCTCCTCTGGAATTTCAGCGGGCGCCTGTGCGCCGTGCCCACTTCCGCCCCGTCTCTCCACGCCACCACATGCCCACGTCGCCCGCTCTACACCCACGAGCCCAACAGACGGTGCCAGCGCCTATTCCGCTCCGTGTTCGCTGCCTCTATCTTCGCCGTCCAGCCCTCCTGCCCGGCGCAGTTCCGTCAACCCGCGTTCTCCGCAACACCGCCGCGGCTGTCACACCCCTACGCCATAGCCGTTCCTGTCACCGCCTCCCAATACAGTTATCAAAGCTACACCAGCCACAGCTGTTGTCCTTACCCTCTACCCCATTGTCAAATCAGCTTCGCTTCTGTTGGTGCCCTCCGCCCCTATTGTCGCCAGCTTGCTCAGCGCCTGTGTCTCTGAAACTCGTCCATCCTAATTATTGATACTCCCACCTCGTTCACGCTATCGTGCGTTTGTTTGTCGCCGTGTTCTCATCCGCCTGCAAGCCCTATCGTTTTTGGTACGCTCTTGAACACCATACAGCTCATGTATTCACCCTTTCCCCACCAGCCGCCGATGACACTGCGACCGAAGGTTACTTCTTGGACCGATCCCTTAAACGTTTTTATTTCCCCTCCGCCCTCTCCTTTGCAAACCAGTATCCACCTCTTCTCCCCCTCCTCCTCCCTCTTTTCTCCACCCCCCTCCCTCCAGCCTCCTCCCTCCTCCATCCTCCATCCTCCCGCCTCTCTCCTCTTTCTCTTCCTCCTCCTCCTCCTCTACAACTACCACCACATTTGTCGAACTTTCTCCCATCCGCCACCTCAGGTGTAACATCCATCACCACTATATTCCGCCTCGTTCTTCCAGCTCCTGTACCGCTCTGCCTAACCATCTGCCATCCCCATTTCTACTCTCGCCCTCACCACCATGGGCTCCTTTCTCCACCTCCACTTTCTCCTCCTCTGCCGCCTTCCACTCAAATTATGTTTCTCCGCCGTGGGTTCCGTTCATTGAACATTCCTTGCTGCGCACCCCCTCTCTTCAAGCGCGCTCTCACCAGCGCCCGCCCGCCCGCCCGCCCGCCCAGCACAGACGGCGTGCTGGGGTAAAGACAGCGTTTCTAGCTGCGAATTCGCTCTGACAGACCGCAGCCCACTCCTGTCAGTTCCCGCGAAGGAGAGGTCCCACAAGGACGTTTCCAACTTCGCCTTTCGCCAACTGTTTCGTCTGCGTGTATATCCGAGCAACTCGGGCATATTGAAGCACACACAACAAAGCGATCTTCTTTGAGCAACCGATCAGAGCTAATTTGGAAGTGTCCGGTTTGGTTCAGATATCGTGTGCGGAGTTTCAAGTAGTTACAGAATTCATTGGAGTAATGCAGAAGTTCATTGGAGCGCCGAAGGGAGACACAATAAAGTGTTCGTTTTGAAATTTCCTATGACAATATCGATAAATATAATGTAGTGCGATTCTAACGGCCATTCCTAACTTTTCCCATTTACCAATAGCTTTCTCTTTGAGTTTTCTGGAGCATACTGACGTTTCTGAGCGACAAACAATCTTCTCTAAGTAATCGTTATACCATACAATAACGAAGTGTCGTTAATTGACATAGAAAAAGTCATAGTGTTTTTTAGAATCTTCAAAACATGAATAAGAATAATTTGGTTGTATCAGATTTGAATAAAAGGGAACAGAAAATCAAAAAGCAAATACCAATATAAGTTTTTCTCTAATTTCTCATGTAAAAATTCGCAATTAATATACATTCACGACTTGTTTCTGATGTTTTGAAAAGGACGTAGTTACACTTCAAAACATGTCGTTGAAAGACTTTCAACTATTTCTATTCAAAAGAAGTACGAGTAGTAGATGAGATATCTCGAAATATCAACCAGGAATATAAAATATGTGCGTAGCATTAAAAAAGAATATTCGAGTTCATTACGTAGCCTTCATGCTTTAAACACTCTCCCTTACCACCATGTGCCACGCATCAGCATTATAAAGCTGAATATTAATTGGATTTTCAGCGAATCCCTCTTCACTGCATGCGATGAAGAAATCCCTTCACTCATTTATTCATTATGAGGACCTTATAAATCGTGCAAACGCTGCCATAAATATGGATCATAATTGAAACATCTGACGTGCAAAATGTGCGTGCTTCGTGTCAGATACTTGTTTTACGCGCCATTAATTGCCGTTACATCAGGTGAAGTGACACTTCATTGCGGAGTACGCACATGAATTTACGCAGTGAAAATACCTGTCCCGCCCATCTAGCGAGCGGTTGACATAAAGCAGCGGGTTGTTTCCCAGCAGGTGTCATATTTATTCGCGTACAAAACCACCACGTATGCAAATACCTCCTTTTAGTTTTGCGAATGTGAAAACAAAAGTGAATAACAATGCACTCGTCTATTGGACCTTCGTGAAACCAGTAGTATATAATGAAACTAGTTTATATTGTTAATAATAAATGAAAAGTAAGTATTTGAAAAGCAATTATCGTTGGAAGCGAGCATTTTATTTTTTACAAATAAAAACTATCAATAAACGAGTTTCATGCAATTTTTTGTTTAAGATAATTGCGAATTAAACAGCGAAAGTAAATTTGAAATACCAGCTTGCATTCTTTGGCTTCCTGATTACACGTGACTATAATAACACACGTCAACAAACAAGAAGTTTTCAACCCCAATTTGATCAGCTAACCGCTGAACTCGCGTTACAGCAATATGGGAAAGGAATGGGTCGAATGTAACCATTTTAATATTGCTAAGTGCTGAAATTAAATTGCGCAGAAAATCAAAATGTCTTATTAATGTAATTGTAAAATGTTATTTCTATGTTTTCTTTCAATTTAATTCTCTATAGATTTCGCGTTTCTTCACTTTCTTACAGATCACGCTATGGTGTGGGGGACCCAGAAGAAATAAACCCTAAAAAGTGTAATAGGTTTTAAAAGCTGTCCTTTTACAGAATAGTGCTTAAGAAACAGTTTGGATCCTACGTGTTCCTGCGTGCCCCTCCACCTAACTTCTTAATTTCTTCACATAGCCACTTCACGCTATAAAACATGCACTACACTTATGAAACTAACGTCCTTTGCACGTGCCCGGAATCAGTTAATCGGCCCAGTTAATCAGTCTAGTTTAGGCCCGCAATAATTCTCCACCTGTCCCTGATCAGCCTGAATGGTCACTTAACGTTTTTCTCATTTCCCTCAAAATCGCCATCAAAGAGTTACGATTTCGGAGCATTTCCATTCTCACGAAACTTCAGAAGCAAGCAAGAGGTGCATTTCTGCGCAGTTAGTGGGCGACGTGGAGCGTGGTTGGTAAACACAGTCCGAAGTCCGCACGGCGAGGGGGCGGGGCGCGCGACGTGGCAGTTCGCCAATACGCCAGGTCGCTCGCCGCCCCTCCGCACGCGCGCTGTAATTTAGCGCCCAACTCCGCCCCCGCGCAGCGCACCGCCGCACGCGCGCGCCGCAACTGCGGAAGTTCCAGACGCGCGCGCGCCGCCTCCCGCGCGCTGCGCCGCGCCGCGGCCTTTGTAATGCACTGACGTGCGTAGACCCGCGCTCGGGTCAGGTAATGTGTTTTTGAGTGTTTCTGTGTCTGTTCGTCTATATTAAGGAACTTCCAGCGGCCGGCTGCTCTGATCGGTGGTTTTCCGTGGTTTCTCCGATCAACATCAGGCGAATGCCGGAGCAGTACCCTAACAAACGGGCCACGGACCGAGCGCGATCTGTCCTTCCTCTTTCTTGTCTTATCCTCTCCCCTTACACACACACTTACACTAACATGCACCACACTATCACATATTCCGGGACACCGGTCGGGAGTTTAGAGCTTGTCCCGGCTGGAGCGGTGCCCCGCTGGGGGGAGAGTCCTGATTAGGGGGAAACCCCACTAGCCGTCGGTAGGTCGGTGCCGGATCTCGCCATCCAGCGGGGATCACCGACCTCTCCCGAGGAAAAAACATGCACTACACTAACGGGACTAATGACCAAAGCAGTTGACGCGCCCGGAAACACGAAAAAATCAATCAATCAGTATTAAGGAGTTTTAGCGCTAGGGTTAAGGAGACATCCTTAAACTCTATTGATCACGTCACTAACGACTTTTTTTGTGATTTAAGGTCGCGTTAACATCTAGGTCATTAGCGACCACTATTGGAGTTAACAGTATGGTAACTATGAGGATGAAACGAGATGGTGATGATACGGGGTAACAGGACGAACACAAATACAACCGTGCCCGAGGCGGGACTCGAACCCACGACCCTTCAGTTCGAGATCCCTACGGCACTACTACCTTAGCGATCTCGGCCACCGGATCGGCTTTTTGAGTATTTATGTGTTTGTTCGTCTATATTATTATATTATTTTTTGGTCCCTTTATTTTTGAACAGACCTTGAACAGCTAACGGAGATGTATTATTTCTCACTTTTTATTATTATTATTATTATTATTATTATTATTATTATTATTATTATTATTATTATTATTATTATTATTATTATTATTATTATTATTATTATCATTATTATTATCATTATTATTATTATTATTATCATTATTATTATTATTATTATTATCATCATCATCATCATCATCATCATCATCATCATCATCTTGCAACAGTCTCGCGAATTATTATTTTACTCATATTCAGGCAGGAACATTATGTAAGTAAGAAAACCTTATAGAAGCATATAAGACGTGCACAGGTACATGATATTGATGTTCTTAATGAAGTTTCAAGGTACCGTTACGAACCACGTTCTCCATGAAGAACGTCAGCGTGATGTATCTGTGCACGTCTCATATGCTTTTATAAACTTTTCTTATTTACATAATGTTCCTGCCTGAAGATGAGGAAAATAATAATCCTCGAAAATATTGCAAGATAATATTAAAAAGGTGTGAAATAATACATCTTCATTAGCTGTTCAAAGTCTGTTCAAAAATAAAGGGACCAAAGCATAATATAATAATTATATTTTTTTGGTGTAAGATTGTACGGTTCTCAGTGAACACTGGAGGTTTCGAAAAGTATAGAGAATGATATAGTCAGGGTTTCTCTGAAAAGTTAGTTCACTAATGGTTTGAAACTTATCGATAAGTTCGCGAATCACGTAGCGACGGGCAGCCTTATCAGAGAAGATTAAAACCTCGAGTGGAATTCGGTTAGACTATGAGTACTATACTTTATATTACAGGAACATACTATTAATCGGAACGGAATTATTCGGGATAAAAGGCATAACGGGATTAATAGGAGTATAAATTAAAATCAGCGAAAATTTTTTTTGGTAGGAAGTTTCAGACGTTATATTTATTACTGTAATTTCCGTCACGAAAAGAATATATATTTTCCAAAACATTTGAACGTCATCTACGGTAAGAGAATGGCGAAAAGTACACATGCCTTTCCATTTCAGGCCCCCACGATTTGTTTTTAACCATCTTATTACAAAAAGATATTGGCTGAGTTAATAACCTATCAGTGAAATAGTCAGAATAATATCTCCAAGTTTGAGAATGTGGTGAAATCTTTCAAATTTTGGCAGAGAGATTGTCGGTACCTAAGAAATAAGAGAATGAAAATATAAAATTTCACCTGTAATGAAATTATCTGTTGAGTTTTTTTGCCTTTCAATGGCATCATACTTTTGCATAAAAAGAAATCAAATTGGAATATTTTTTTTCAATAGAAATCTTCATTTGTTACCGTCTCATTTCTTATCTTTGTAATGTAAAAAAGTATTTCAGTATTGCATCGTTCTAATGTAGGAACTAGCCACCTTTTCGTAATTTTAATTCCTTTTCTCGATCCCCAAAAAACGTATGCAACATTCTCTGACGTATTCTTGAACATTTTTCAGTTGTGCATCACAAATACCCAATGGCGTCTATTCAAGTTTACCCAATTCTTTATTTTTGTTTGGTATCTGAATATGGTGTAATATACGTACTAATTTCGGTTTAAGTTTAAAACATTAATTCCGGAGGTAGGTAATTATAAATTATTCGCGTAATAATTCAAAGAGACTTTGTTGCGCTGATCTCGTTGCATACACAATGCTTGAAACTACACAGAAAGCTTGGAAATCAAGGCGGACACAAAGGAACAGCCATGGAAAGCTATTGAAACAATCCTTAATATATTCTATGCATATTTAAATTACTTTGCCCCACATTCGACAAGCCATTTGTAACGATCCTTAATATCTCTCCGATCTTTAATTCAATCGGCTATTACCGGGAGCGGTAGCTCAGTGCACCAGCTGATGTCACTGCAGCGCCTCTGACCCGGAGGTCCTAGGTTCGAGTCCTGACGGTGGCAGAATTTTCGACAGTGGCTTTTCAGCTAGGTCGAATTCAGTCGCTGTCTGGAGGAGAATTCTAGAGGCCGGCTGCTCTGATCTGTAGTTTTGCGTGGTTTCTCTGATAAACACCAGGCGAGTGCCGGAGCAGACCCTAATAAGCGGGCCACGGACCGCGCGTGATCTTTCCTTCCTCTTCCTTGTCCTATCTTCTCCTCCTACATACACACTTACACTAACATGCACTACACTACCACATATTCCGGGAGACCGGTTGGGAGCTCAGAGCTTGTCTCGGCTGGGTGGTGCCCCGTTGGTGGGAGAGTCCTTGTAAGGAGGAAACCCCGTTTGCCGACGATAGGTCGGCGCCAGATCTCGCCATCTGGCAAGAGAATACCATCGCCATCTCCTGAGGAAAAAAACATGCATTACACTAACAGGACTAATGACAAAATGTGTTGACGCGCCCGGAATAACCAACCAACCAAATCAATCGGCTATTGTTCACGACATGAAATATAACAATCATAGTTGTTGTTGCCCTATTTTATCACGTATCTATTTCATCACATAACAATTATTATTTATACCAACATTATTGTATTGCCTCCTATCATTAATAATATTTATTATTAATATCTATTTCGACACCTGGGGTCACCATACGACTGGTTAATACTTACTTTGTCGTACTCAATACGGATCAGTGATTTCTGGAAATTTACTTAAATGAAAGAATTGTTGATTGATTACAAATCACTGTTAAATAATGAGCTTTTTCTCAATAAATAATTACAATACTTATTCAATTATTTGAATGATATCAGGTCAAAATTACGAGCTCGTTTAAGTAAATATTAACTTTGATAAGGACTAGTCTTTGTCATTGTGCAAATAAATTGTCTTTCATTGCTTGGTATAAGTTGACGGAGATGATCTTCTTTAATTCTTGGTATAATAACGTCAACAACACCACAATTGCCACAATTCATGGACGATTCATAGCTTGCATATCTTCGTGGGCACTTGAAGCCTTATTGGGTGAACCCGGTCTAGTAAAGATTCAGAGCCCCTGTATGTCTTCTATCTGCTACCGTTGTGTCCTATCACCCCCTTCACCGATATTATTTAAAGTCCTATCCGTGGAATAGCAATAATTTCTGAGTCTGATTAGTTCTCCACCTGATAATATCCGAGAGATATGTCCATGTTAACATCCTTTCCTAACATTCCACATGCGAGTGCCTCATTGTGTGACTTCCTAACATTGTCAATACAATATTTACCGCTTATAACTAGTACGATCCTTTCCTCATTTAAAAATTATTTAGTAAATCCAAAACGTCACCTATTATTTGAATGTTAAATTTCCAAAAGTTACTATCTAATATTTACTACTTTTCTGAGAGTATATTCTCAAAAAAAGCGATAAACAGTACTAATTCCTCTCTTAAACTTGATATTATATCATTACTAACTCACCATACCATATCTGACGTGTCCCTGTCTGGCGCGAATTCTAGAAAATATCCACACACGATGCGTTTGGCACGCTGGCTCACCGCAAAACAGACTGATCCACTTTTGGTCACGACGACTACGCCTCCCCAAGTACATATTTTCTTTTTATCTGCACGGGGCTTTGCTTTTCTATCTAAGTGAACTATGGTATACGCATTGTACTCGTATGCGTTCGTTCTCAACGGCTTCTGTTTACATTCGCTACCATAGCAACTTGAAAAGAACTTTAAAAATGTGTTCATTGTTTTTTATTAAACTTTTTGTTGGATAGTCTCATGTTTGTTAAAATGATTTTTTGAAAATTACAAAAGTTCAAAATTTTTACGGAGTCTTCCTACCACAAAATATTAAAGATAGAGACTTTTCTCCTTAATAACATGTGTTCCTTAAAGATAAATTTTGAAATGTTTTGTACCATTTTTCGAAAATTTGAATATTTTTTGCGGAATCTTGCGTGAAATTAGACAATTTTAAAATTTTGTTTGAACTTTTTTTTTTCTGAAAAAACAGCTCTATCGTTTGATGGACGTTTTTTAGTCGAAAGGACGTTTAAGAGAAAGGTGCAGGTCTCATGTTCTTTGAAAACCCTGATTTTTCCCTTAATGAAATCTATTCCGTGAAGATAGGTTTTAAAAGGTCATGTACAGGTTTTCGAAAATTTGATTGCTTTCTGCGTAATTTTGCGTGAAAATAAGTACTGTTTTAGCACCACTAGTTGTATTTGCACTTTTGTTGCTTAACTGCCATCTAGCATACGTTAAATTGCACGAATAAATTATTTTATCGTATTATTATTATTATTATTATTATTATTATTATTATTATTGATTTGATAAAAAGAATGAAAATATGGAATGGTTTTATTGCAGTAAGATAATAAGTAAATATAATAAATATATTTAATGGCATCGTAATTTTACTCATTTATTTAATCTATAACTAAACATATGAGAAATAAATGTAACATATATTACGTTTTGTGCAGGAAAATAAATTATAACAATAACACAGTTTATTGAAATTATATTTAGTAATAAAATTAACAATAATTTCCTTAACCTCACCCAAATTATTTAATAAGTTGCATCAATGAGTGATGTATACAATAGACACTACTAAATTATGTTATAATCACTTACGTGATTCGTTTTATAAACGACACCACGTTTTACGAAGAAATATTTCCACATCTGAAATATAATGAAATGTGTCTCCAAACGTACAAAATAAACTCAATTTGGAAGGATCCTACAAATATGACAACTTTGAGATGCCTTTTCGAGTCTAATTACCTTTCCATTAATAGTGGTTTTCCTCATATGCAATGAACGTCAATGGCGTACATGGACACAGTAATTATTGTACCTCCTTCAGGAGCCAACAATCTTTCAGATACATGTTCACATTGTTTTTACTGAAATGTATTACAAACGAGAGTAATTGAATTAAATGTAATGTGAATGAAATGAAAATAAATTTTAAATTGAGCGAAATTTAAAAAATGTCAGCAAATATTTATTCTGGGTGACACTACACTTATAGCTGCCTTCGTAGAAAAATCGTGGTAGCGCCATAGCGTATACGCCATATTTTTTTCGCCCAACTCCTGCAGGCTAAGTTGCAACCAACCCGAGGCAAGATGCATTAAATGTAATGTAAATGAGCTCAAGCGCGCCCGAGTCATTGAATGAAATGTAATGTAAAGAACAATGAAATCAAAATAAACTTTAAATTGAGCGCAATTAAAAAACTGTCAGAAAATATTTATTCGGTTTGACACTACACTTATAGCTGCCGTTGTAGAAAAATCGTGGTAGCGCCATAGCGTATACGCCATATTTTTTTTCGTCTAACTCATGCAGCCGAAGTTGTAACCAACCCAGAGCAAGATGCGTACAAATGCGGCGCAACGGCTCCGCGTGGAGGTGATTGGGAGCAGACGTGAGGAACGAAGGCTCAAGGGGCGGAGAAGGAGATCCTCCCTGCCTGCACCTGCGCTTCAAAGCCGCGCGCCCCTTACCCCTTACCACGTGCCTGGCGGCTTGTGCATTATTGAAGCACCGCCGCCGTTCGCGCCTCGACTCATGCATTTCACACGCGCCCCCCACTACCACCACGCCCCACCCTGCCCCGCCCCGTGCACGGCGGTTGCTCCACTCCCGCACCAGCCCCGGCACAGTGCTCCCACTCAGGTAAATACATATTAACGGGCTCTGCTTATAATCTGCCAAATCGGACTTACTGCGAACAGATTAATCAAATCACAAAATACAGTCGACTCCGGTTATAGCAAACTTCTGGGGACTCACATGTTTGGTTCCCTATATCCGACGTTCACTATATACGATTATGTTAAAATTAAATAGGATATCTCCACAATCATTGATTTTGTTAATATAGAGATACAGCGAAATTCATTACTAGCACGAAATGAAAATTTCAATATCATTATCCATATTATTTGTCCTTAAAAATCAAATAAATTCAATTGTTTGCTTCGTACTAATGAAGGTTTGTTTTATAATCTGTAATGTGTTTTTTTAAACCCCCTCTGCATTTTGCGCGTCCCGTCAGGCCCCGCTCTGCCCCTTTCCGTTCCCATCAACCATCTACATTTACCTGCAATCCCCGGTCTCCCAGCCCTTCCCAGTTTGCTTTCCTCGTCTTGCCCGCCCCACCATTCCTGTCACAACTCGCTCCATTCCTTCCCTTCCCTTTTTCCCTTGCTCTTTCTGCCACACTCCACCCTTCCTCTTCCTGTTCTGCTTTCCCCACCTTCGCACCTTCCTGCCCTATCCCGCTCCGAAAGTGCTTAGTTTTAAGTTAAAATTAAACTAGTTGTAAGTCAGAATGCTTAAGATAGGCCAGATAAAAAATGCATAAGCCTAATAGTACGCAGTAAATCTGTACTCCGATATATGAATAAATTTCATCTTTTCCAAGGAGACTGGAGAGGGAAAACGAAAATTGCTTCCGACCTCTCCCACCCCACAAGCACAGCTGCGCTGCAACCCGTCATACCGCAGTGCATTGCGGGTTGCCAAAACCCCTTAAACCCAAACTGATAAATATTAGAGAAACCTACGCGTCAACAGGCCTGCCCAACAAGCTGATTTCAGGGCTTTGTGGGTTGCAAACTGATCGAAGCATCACGAAGGTCCCTTCCTCCCTTATCCCTCTCCTCCCTCGCTCTCCCTCTTCCGCTCTTCCATTTCCCGCACACGAGAAAGCCGGCCAGAAGCACTGCACCTGCCCGAAGTAGCTCAACGCCTTCAAGTCTTTTGACAATCGGCAAGTAATCACGAAAAATATCACTCATCGTGCAAGAATATGATTAGGATTATGATTTGCACATATTATACTTAATACATATAAAACAGTCCGAGAAGTAAATTTCTATCAGGGGCATTTTTTTCTTTCTTCAAAGAAGCGGGTTGAACCATTGCTCGAAGAGCATTGACAACTTCTTTTGCGTGTGTATATCGTTCCGATGCGTCAAAATCTACTAATATGTAAGTATTTTGTGTATGTAACTCAAAAAAAGTTAAAGGAGGTGTGGCAGTGTGTTAAAAGCTGTATAGATAGAAGTGCAAAATGTGCACGGATTGTTGAGCTCTGGGATGTCTGTCCTAACTCATATAAATATTACGTACATAGATACATACAGGTATCTGATAAGTTTCCTTATTTTTAAATAGCTAAACTTTCTTCATTTACGAGCCAATGTTTTTACAACCAAATCTGTTAGAAAGAGTGGTCCTTG
>BLKR01016279.1:0-32359 GCA_011170035.1 Teleogryllus occipitalis | reverse complement strand
GACACCGTGGCTTGGCGGACTCGCTGGAGAAAGTGTATGGTGATGCCATTCAAGACGCCTTGACGAGTGCCCTTCCCGAGGTCCCGATTGAAGCCTTCCATGACACCGTGGCGTGGCAGACTCGCTGGAGAAAGTGCATGGTGATGCCATTCAAGACGCCTTGACGAGTGCCCTTCCCGAGGTCCCTATTGAAGCCTTCCATGACACCGTGGCGTGGCAGACTCGCTGGAGAAAGTGCATGGTTGCCCGAGGGAAGAAGAGTATTCGAAGAGTATTAAACGTTTGTAAATATCTTTAATAAAAATATTTGTTTGAAAAAATTGCATTGCTTTCCGGACAAACCTTGTAGATAGGGGAATGGTACAAGGCCTGGGAGAGCACCAGTCGCTGGAGAGAGCGCTCGTTGGTTTCAAAATGATTTTATTTTAAAATGATATTATTGACAATAATAAATATTTAAAATGATATTATTATTGTTGCAGGATCTTGAGTGTTGAATGTCATTAAATCGAAAATGTATATTCCTATTATAAGAACTTTTTCGATCATCTGGGGGTTGGGCAACCTATGCACCAGCCGCCACTGGTACAGTGTGTGGGGTCGGTATGTCTCCCGTTTCGATTTTCCAAATTTCTCGACGAAGTCTGCTGCGGGCGTAAGAATACACTTTGGTGAAGATTTCGGTCTTATTTCCTATAGGAACAAATCAACTCCAATATCGCGAGAACAATTAACGAAAGAAAAAAACAGTGGTGGGAGTTCAAATAAGAATTGCGCTTTTTAAAATTAAATAAAAAAGAATTTTGGCCAAGGCTTTAGTCAGGCTCAAGGATGGATTTATGTTAATTACGTAGGCTGAAGGACAGATCTTCATTATTAACTTGGACACGCGTAGCGATGTGTGGTTTACAAGTATTCGAAAAACAAGTACTTTGGAATAAAACGAGTTGGAAATTATGCGTTAGACTCAACAATGTTTTATGTTACCCTTCAGAATACCAATGTATTTTAGGTCCTATTCATTACCAGGGAGGGACGGGCTTTAGAGCACATCACTTAAATTTTGCTTTTTTTTTGACAAATTGATAATATACATGTGCATTCATTTAAGCAAAATAATTATTAAATTTTTGTCTATATATGAAAAAATGTTGACTTTTCCGCATCAATATTTTTATCTTCCTTTACGGATTAGACATATTGTCTGTTCCAGCCTCTTTCGATCTCATTCTTGGCCTTCTAATGTTTCTCTTTCCTCTGACCTTGTAATTCAGGGCTTGCACTGGAAACCTGTCTTACGGCATATTTCCAATATGTGACACCCATTGTTGCGTTTCCAGCGAACATATGATTGCCCTAATATGTCATAATAACAATACACCTATAAGGGAGCAGTTAACCGCTGTCCTCACCTTTTGATACATCCATCTTTCAGTACCCATTATTCCTCCCCTAATGGATGTGGATCGAGTAACTTGGAGGCTCCCGATCCTTAGAATTTCCTCACCATTCCCTTCACATCGGGGTAGATGGAACTCTTCAGGTGAGATGAAACCAACAAGTTTAAGCGAAAACCCTAAATAAATTTTGCAAGTTCGGAAGCAGACCCTTCACCGAACTCAGCCTGCGCAGTGCCCGTAACGCGGCTAGGGGATGTAATCTGCTACTGAGAAGCTTCAAGGAAAGATGCCGGACCTATTTGATGACAGCCATAGCAAACGAAAAAGGTTAAAGCACGTGGGAATAATGGATGTACTAAATGTAGTAACTTTTGGAATGTTCGCGATATTTTTATTTACTGATAAAACCTGTTACATTTTTTGTCAAACAAGCCGCAAACAAGCGTAGATGTATCTTCATAACATTGTAATGTGTTATATGTTAATTACTTATTACTGTAAGTTAATTTACTTATTCGTTTATACACATTATGTCAATATAATTGCCACTATAATATGTGTGGCTCAGTTCCAGAACTGCCTAACCCACGAAGTCGTGAAATCCCTTATTCCTATAAGTATGGTCTGAATGATGCTCTATTAGTGCCATAATCCTTTATGAATGAATGAAATAATGCATGAATGAATTAACTCAGTTTGAGCCAATAAACCACTCATTCATTCATTTGGATTAAAAACTTTGATACTTATACATCTGATAGTTCAGAGCCATGCTGTAGAGGCAGAGTCGTAGTTCACGAGTGCCCCTGGTAAGATTTCAATTTTGTGAATAACTTATAATTAACTTATTTATACATTTAAGCATAAAATTAGTTCTTACTTACTATTATTTAGGAATGTAAACAATATAGTAAGAGTTCATTCATTTAGGCGTTGTTTTATATCTTTAAAGTTTACCTTTCCATCTTTTTCTGAGGCCAATTTGAGCGTTTATTCCAGGGAAGCATTGCTTCCCCTTTCATTTCCAAGGATATCTTATATTTTAATACCACTTGACTAGTAATTTAGAATCATTTACTTGTAATCTAAGTCAAAACATTTTAAATTGGGCGCGTCCAATCTCATCTTTACAAAATAAGCACGTAATTAGTATTGTCACCAATAGATATGGTAGAGTTCTCTTGTAGAGCTCTTTGGAAACACTGGGCTGACTGCATCCACTGTCTCAAAGGGAATGCTGTGGTCAGCAGACATGCTGATTACAGCATTCCCTTTGAGACACCCTACGCGCATGTGGTGGGCTCCGCACAGAGGTGGGATTTGGGATCTTTTATTGGGGGGACAAAGGGTCCCCCCGTATACCATAGTAAAAAGTTCCCATAAACCAAATGACATGTTAACTATTAATTAACATAAAACAGGTGTCTTGGCCCCCGTATCACCACCACACCCGTCTTCAGCCAGAAACGTGTTTTTTAGTCAACTGTACACTATTTTATATGATTGAAAAAAATATGAAATATAAGAAAATAATTTATATTATCAGAAAAAATTCTTACTTTCTCATATATGTACGTATATACTGAGCAATATATGCAGTATAGAGAAATTTACGTAAGGCTGCTAAAATCGCTTTCAAGAATTCTACGAAAGACGTTTTGGGGTCCCTGATACCAAACATTTTTTGTTTTTTTTAGTCCGTTCGTCTTCCAGTCTGTGAATACCACTAGCACCTAAACCATAATAGATTATTTTCCAAAATGCATATTCCCCGGTCGAGGTGACTCGACTCGAGGCACTGCAATTTTGAAAAGCTTTCTTCAAAATTTGGGGGGACTTTACATGAAACCCCTCGGACATGTTATAAGTTTTGTCAAAAATTGCTCCAAATCTTTTTTTAAATTTCTTGTAAACTTCACGAAAACTCAACAGTTATCTGTTAAAATGAGTTCCAAATTCCGCATTTTCCGAAGTGCACAAATGTCATTTTTTCCAAAATGGTTCCAATTTTTTCTTCAAACTTTTCCATGAGACCATGCTAATTGTACTGTTTAAAATGACATAAATTTCATTTTGGGGAATTCATTTGTTTATCAAAACTTACACAAATGTAGTTTTTTTTAATATGTCTCACCCCGTTAATATGAACATTTCCAGCTATTTATAAACACTATTGCATTTGTGAGTTAACGTGCCTCAAATGTCTTTAGACGAAGTTCTTCGAAAACTCATAAATTCTCTGTGAAAAAGAGTATCAAATTTAGCATCTACAGTAACGCTTAAATGCCATTGTCTAAAAAATGGCTCTAAATGTTTCAGTGGAAATTGTCATTTATGACGAGGTTTTACTCTTATTTAATATTCTTAAAGTTTCGGTTCTACTATTAGGAAACAGTAAAAATTGAGAAAATGTCAAAAAAGTACTTTTGGCGGAGATAGATGGCAGCTGGCAAGAGAATGGGTCAAGACCGTATAGCCAGTCCTCACCAAAGAAATTAGAAAACTTCACTACGAGAAAGTCTGTGCCATTCTGTAGCACTAGTTTGATATTGTCTCAGCGTCAAATACAAACGAAAAAATTTTTAATGACAATTTTCACTGTCCGAGAACCCTGGAACAAGCTTGAAAAAAATCTCAAAAGTTCCTCTCAAAACACAAATCGTTGTGATTTTTACTTTCTCGCTATCGTTTACGCATTAGAGAGAAAATTATACAATGCTGCGCGAAAAAACGACGAATTTTCGATAGAAAAACTCTTTTTGCCGAGACTCGATAACGAAAAAGTAGATAAATTCAGTTGCTGAATTAAAAAAAAATCCTCTAACACGTGTTTGTCAGAATCCATGTTTTGTGGGTCGTTGATACCGAAAAATTGATTGATAGCAAAACGTTCTTCCGTCTGGTGTATGTGAACAAGCGCCTAAACCAAATGTAGATTTTTCCCAAATTGAAGAAACTCCTGCTGAACTGGCCTGAGTCGAAGCTCTGCGATTTTGAAAACTATTCATTAATTTTGGAGGTACTTTACACGAAGCCCCATGGACATTTTCAAAATGTTCTGAAAAATGGCTCCAAATTTTTTCTTTAAATTTCTTGTAAGAATCGAGTCAAATACGATTATAAAGCTGGCATAGGTCCGATTTTCAATGTTAACACTGAATTTTTGAATATTAGTAGTTTTCGCGCAATATGTGCAATTTTAAAAAATAACAATAAGATTTTCTGAAAAATGCTCCAAATTGTGTTTGTACCTTCCAATTTCTCAACATGATTCATTGGCATTTAACTCATCTTTGTATTTTGGTTATTAATTATTTGAGTTATTGATTCTTTTTAGATATTTATTTAGTCAAAAAACAGTAAAAACCTGTATGTGACGTACAGGGGAGAAAATCACTTGCGAACGCTTAAATCTGTAGAAAAAAATTTCAAAAAGCCGCCAGAACCCAAAAGTCCAGATGTGAATGACGACATTTGTGACAAAGCCCAAATTTGTGATGAATATTTAAATGTTGGTCGCAGATTGTTTTTTTATATTTTTATTTAGGGTTCGGTACAAAGTTTGAGTTAACTTAGAAGCACTGTTTATAATCTGTGTGGGCACCTATCGCAATCAAGTGCAAGTTATTTTTTGTGTGTGTTAGCATCATGTTTTAATTTTGTGTGCCTGTGCCCCAGCGGCCAGCAGGCTGTGGGTCTGCAAAGTGTGCCCCAGGCAGCCGCCCATCTGGCCAGCCCTCCTATGACACTGTGTAGAGGAAAAGTGTCTTCACAACCTAGTGGGTCAGGCAACTCTGGCACTGATCCACTCACAGTCTGTTAATATCACACATGGTTTTATCTAGTTAGCTCAGTTATTCTTTAATTATTTTGTTAAAGTTAACCCATTTTTGTTATCTTGAAACCAATTTTGCTTGATACTTGTTTTCATCTTTAAGCAATAAAATTCATTTGTATTCTTAAATCCATGGATGCATTTTAATTTTCCTGAACAACAGATAGTTCCTTGTTTTCTCACAGTGATGGCTTTTTTCTTGTGTTTACTAGCGCCTTTTACTCTGTCAACATCTGTAACTGATTCCGGGGGAGGGGGTCCAGAGGCAAATCCAGCCGATCATTGGGGGGGTTCACAGATTTTTATTAAATAATAAACATTTGTTATTAATATTGTGTAATTATATTGTATAATATTATACACTATTATTTTTAATATTTATGTAATTCCAACATAAATATTTAAATCAATTTTGTCAAATAAAGGGAGGTAACAAACGAAAACTCTAGGTCCTGGGCAGGGGGAGGGGGCATGGTCCTCATGCCCCTCCCCCTGGATGCACTAATGAGGGGGTCAGAGGTCATGTTCCAACATACTCTGTGCAAAAATGCAATGTTATCGGGATTAATAAAAATGGCCAAATAATTCTATTAATAAAATTAGTCAATATGGACTTTTTGAAAATTATTTTAAGGCGAGGTTAAAAAACCCTTCAAGGTTTTCAACATCCATTTAAATTCTTAGCAGTCTTTCTGGATGAGAAGAAATAAAGTTTGTATAAAACAATAGAACCACATTGCTTGTTATGACTTCCTTCAATGTAATTCTCCACATGAAAAATAAAAAAAGTTTATGAAATCCACTGTGCCTTTCAGTCTTCGGTGTTACTTTTAACAAGCAATGTGTCAATGTTCATTTTCATTTTTTCCCCTCTAAATATCACTCCCTTTCTCTTTTAATGACATCATACAAAATTCAACGAACATAACTTCAAATTGGGAAATTGACAAAATTTCACAAAAGGAAAAATGTTTTTCTCTCCTTTTCATTATAATGGGTAAACAACCTAACACCATATGAATTTTGACAATTCATGAAGCAGAATTTATTATTTAAAATACTGAGACAAAAAAATAATTATGAATATCTTATAAGTGATTAAAATAAAAATAAAAAATAAGGAATTATTTTCTCGATTCTTAAAATATTAATGAATTGTAAAGTATTGCCTATATTTTTAACAGAATACTTTCAAATAAATTTGTGTTAGGGCAATAAAGAATGCTCTTATTTCTTCCAATTGTTTTCCAAACAAATTCAGCATTGTTTGTGCTTCCTTGGAAACGCCCACTTTAGATGTATAGTGTAATAGCCAAATTGCATGTATCCTTCGTTAGCCTAATAATGGAAACTCCCCCTGCTAGGTTCATCTCCTTGAAAGCACTGACAGAGCAAATGCTTTATAATGCTGTTGTCATTACTGAAATGGCAATGGACTTGAAGGAACGAGCAGCGTCTGGTGAAAAATATGTATGCTACTTGAGAAGTTTAGCAGTTCGAGCAGCACGAGTAATAACAGCAATGCAGCACAGTGGGCGATCATTTATTCTTCTAGCACACAAATTATCAGCCTCTGCAATAAAAGGGATGGATGCCAACTGTGGTAATGACACAATATTTTTCAGTCTACGAAATGAATTTGAAAAGCTACTGACTATTCTGGACAAAGAACTTGCAGATATGGAAGACATTGAAACAACAGAAAATGTTTTAGCTAATGATATAAACAACATGAATTTAGCATCCATTATGGAAAAAATAAAAAATTTAGAAGCTAGAACGAAGGTATCAGACAGTGCCTTTGTCCCAGCATCAAATAGTGCTCGGAGTTTTAAATCTGATGTAGATGAAAAATACCCAGAGAGCTGGTCCAGAGAATCATTGATTGATCTACATAATGTTGTGAATTTACCTCCTGTCCCAGAGGACATCTTCACTGGATTTTCTAAACCTGTAAGAACTTCAAGTTTGTCGTCACTAAAAAGCTTAAGGAAAGTAAAACTATTTTTACAGAAAGCAGCGAGTTCAGAAGAAGAGGAAAGTGAATGCGAAGACTTACTTGTTTCCGTAAGTCTACAAGTTTTAATACTCAATTTTTATATGTATAGTTTCCACTGGCCTCAGTTGTATTTGATTACAACATATGTCAAAGATGGCCATAAAGCAATGTCAGATCAATAAAGAATGAATTTTTTAAATTTATTTTTTCACAATACATTTGTAAATATTTTTAACTGAAGTGTTTGTACAACTTTCAGGATGAACCAAGTGCTGGTGAAAAAGATACAAAGATACCCATTAAAAAACATGCAATTTTAGGTAACATTAAAGAAGAAGCTTGATTGTAAACAATGTCACTGTATTTTAATGCAGAGACACCACATTTGTAATAAAAAAATTATGAAAACTATAAAATTTTATTTTACATAATTGATCACCTTGTCACAGTAAGCATACATGAATGAGCTAATCCACAAGCTACAAAACAAACATCAATTTCAAAAAAATACACACAAGATTACACTAGAGATACACAGTAGAAATAACGTTCATACATTTAAAATGAACCAGACAAATCCCTATCACTGACATCAGACACATTTAGAGACTGTGGTGGACTCTCTCTTTCTACATGTACAAGTAAAGGTTCACATAAAGCTCTCATAAAAATATATATAGCCCAAAATACACAAGCACACATCATCAAAAAGAGAGGATGATAACCCCAAAACCAAAATATCATGACTATTACACTGCAATAGCCCAAAAACTGTAAATTTGCAAAACTTCGCAAAGAAAGGCGTGGAGGCAACAAGTTTTCTGTTAACTGAACAAAACGTGTAGGGGCAGTTTTATCATAAGTTCTAATTACCAATGGACCACACATAATTTGCCGTGCAATTTTTCCAACGATGTCATCTCGATAATACAGCAGGGCCATTTCATCTTTGAACTGAAATATTAACATCATTGTCAAAACAACAAATTCAAAATAATGTAATAATTGTGCACTTTCCTCCAGTTCAAAAAGATTTCTGATACTGTTGGACATACACTCATGGTCAATATTTCTTACATTTAGAGTTAAATAATTTGAAAAGTATTTCCCATTTATTTCATTTTTTTAATCTGACATTTATATCAATTTTTTAAATAATTAAAAACAAAACAATGAAATGTGCACTAATATATACAAGTTTTATAAGTAACTTTTAATACTTTAAATACATACCTTGAAATTTAAATTTGATGTTAACATATAAAACAGATGAACCAAAATAGCACATTCATTACTCCGAACTGGTTCAAGATCAGGATCACCTTCGTAGGTGATGACAGCTTTCCTAAATCTTAAAGTCTGGAGAGATCTTGGTGACTGATTTTCCACACCAAGTACATTGTTGTTGGTAAACTAAAAAACATTCTTGTTTTAAAATTCAAATTGATTTCTTTGTATATTTACAGTAAATGATATATATTCCTGTACCTGATATAAGGAACTGTATTCTGGCCTCAATAATGAGCTTACATCCTGTAATGTCATTTCAGTTAGATCTGGAAGCACAGGGGGTGGGACCTGAACAGAAGAGTTACAGAAACTGGAGCAATAAAAAATATGCATACACACATGATACATCGAAGTTTATTCGTTGATGAAAATTTACCTTGAAGAAAACTGCAAAATTTTTTAAAGATGTTTCTAAATAGAGAACAACTTTCTTCCTTTCCTCAATAGAAAACTCACTTGATTCAAGTGATGTACAGAAAAATTCTTTTAATTTTGACATAAAAGTTCGCGTTTGGCCTCTTTTAAGTTTTTCTTCATATTTCAAAAGTATGTGTGCAGCAATTGTTGCTTCAAGTACCATCTTCAAAAGATCTTCTATCTAGAAGCCAAAATGTTGTTATGAATTTCAACCCTAACTAACAATGTTCACTAAGATATTCAAATACGAAAAAGTACAAGAAATACCTTTCCAGAAGTATAATCAAACAAGAAGGTATATTCATAATGTGGTCCTTCAAGTTCTTGAAGAAGCTGTCTCAGTACTGCATTCCACTTATGTCCAAATGTTGCAATAGTAGGAGAGCCATTAATTAATTCAGGCATTGTCTCTGGTAAGCCACGGAGCTCAGAATTGAAGCCACGAGACCTAGATGCAGCCCATTTTGCTTCGTCGTTAAGGCAAGCTTCTGCCTCAGCCAGCAAAACATTTAAATGAGGCTGAGCAAACACCTGCAAAAGATTTTATTTTTATTTTTTTAAAAATATTCTTTATTTTGTGCAACTTGTTAGGCTGCGTTCATATTTCAAGATGACGTTCCTATGAAAACAAATGTCTGAATTTTCTAGCACTTTTCATTTATCTCTAAAAGGTAAGATACCCTTTTGTTTCATTGGGTGTAACAGGTACATCCCCCAGAATTCATGAAGAAACTGAACAAACTTTGGCCATGCACATCCATAATAATTAATTCAAATCAAGTAGTAAATCCACACTAAAAAATATTGATTTTTCAGCCGTTTTTCAAGCGTGTCCAATAATATTTTCTACACTATGTTTTAATAAAACCATTCAAAAAATTTTCAGAACTGATTCACAACTGAATTAAAAAACAAAATATTTTACTAATCAACTCTACACCATATCTACACAATTCAAAATGATCATCCAATTTCCAGAAACAGATGGAACGTAAAAAACGTAGAGATTCTGCCATTATTAAACCAATGATAGTGGTTAGCTCTAACAACAAGTTAAATCAATTAGCTTCTCACGATGATGTTACTCATGGATTACATTTTAAATTTTGTTAATTTGTTATTATATTACACAGTTTATATCTTGTTTCATTACTAGACAATAACAAATGCTTAACCTTACTAAACAAAATCATAAAATTCAGCTTTGAGAATTACATTTACAGTTAAATGATATTCAATATTAAAAGAAATTAATAATTATAAAACCATTATTTCGTAGAGCAAATATTTTTTAGAATTATATAACAACAAGTTACCACTTTAAACCACTTTTGTACAAAAATTCCTCAATATTTCTTATGTAATTTCATTCCACTGTAAAATATGAAGGTAAGAACATGAAGTTTAAGAATAAATTTACTGTCACATTAGTAATACAATATTCATAAAACAAAGCTATCTTTTCATGAATATGGAAAAATCAACATTACCTTTGATACTCGATGTAACATATGCGCATTCCTTGGAGTAGTTAGATCAAGTCTTGAAAACCGAGGAATGAGTTGTTGAAATATCACTGTATATGCAAAAAGATTTTCAACAATAAAAGTTGTCCACATATGTCGATCAACCCCATAGAAATTTTCATCGGGATCTTTAACTCCCATTGCTTGATTGCGATTTCGTTTGTCAAAATTTAGGTATCGCCAAGGCTGAATGTAACTCAACCATGTTTCTAAAACACCTCGAAATGAACTGTCTAATGGCCAATCTTGAATAGTTCGACGCAAAAATGTATAAATTTTTAGACGGGTCACTTGTCGAAGAGACCTTCTGATCTCACCCATGGGGGTCAAGTCACTTTCACCAACATTAGCAAAATAGTGGAAGTGCTTAACCAGCAAGCGAACGATGCGAATTCTGTCACCACCAGGCAAATCCTAACACAAAAGTTGAAATCATTATTATTTCTCCATCTATTATACAAAATAATAACAATTATAGAACATAAATAACTAACTTACTCTGATTCTGGCAAAACTGTTCACCTCAATACATCCATATGTCAACCACAAGTCCAGAAATGCCTGAATCACCGTTTCTGTTCTCCAAACTTCCAAGTGTGGAGTTGTTTGTGCATTTGGAGAAGAATGGAAAGACGCAGGTGGATTTGTCTTACTAAGTATTGATTGACGGAATATTGTGGGAGTCTTCACAGGCCTGTCAAATTTTAATATAAGAATATCATGGTATAGTTACGTAATAATAAAACTACAATAAATTGTAACAGTTTGAACTGTATCCACCTACTTCTACTGATATGCCATAAATGCTATAAAGCACTGAAATGAAATAATGAATCTTACCAAACATTTCAGACATAATACCTATACTTTTAGGGATCAAATTGGAAATACAAAAGGCATTCTAACTTTTGATAATTAAATTACTCCAAATTTTATTCATAATAATTTAGAATAAAATTGAACACTAAAGAAAAACTGACATTTTTGCATTTTAATTCAAAAAAACAATACAAAAGTTTAGGAAGAAATAATAGTACTGATATGCTTTAAAGATTTCTGCCTTAGAACCAAAGATTCCCATACAAAGTTTTTTTTTTGTAATTTATATTGTCACATTCTGTACGTCACCAGCCTTGCACATTTCCAAACTTGAAAGATAATTTTCATAATTTATGAACACAAGTGCACTGCAAGTTTGGTTGGATGGCTTTCGTGGTCAGGCACAATTGCAGGGCTGTCACAATGCAATTCCATTGATTCACAAATGTTTTTTTTCCGTCATTTGTATCCAAACATATTTTACTTATTTTTCAGCAATACTTAGAAATATCATCAGCGCTTCAACTCATATTTAACACAACATTCTGGCATTGTAGAAGAGAAATCCTCAAGAAATTTCAGTGGATTAACAAAGTGTTTCTCAAGTAAATGATATTTATTCAACTACTTGAGAAGGCAGTGTTGTTTTCTTCACTTGAAGTGAATCTCACAATATTTTTGTTACTTTACAAAAATGAAAATAAGTAGTCACTACAAAGATTCAGTTGTGTTCAGATGACAGTACATTGTTTTCTGAAAAATCATTGATAAAAAATTGAAAATATACCATAAATATTACTAATTAATATGATCGTGTGAAACTAATTTTGCAGCATTCATTGTCCTTCAGGGTGGCTTCTGCTCCATCTATAAATTTTTACTTCAATTATTAAATAACTTACACTTACGTTGTCACAACTTGTGGACGAGGTACAGGGGACTTCACAATTTGGTGATCAACAGGAGGCAAAACTTCTGATCGAGTGCATGGAAGGAAGCACAGAAGATAATCCTCACACAGTGAGACATACACAGAATCTGTTGGTTGGGAAGTTGTAGATTTCATAAATGGACTCACCAAATAACTCGCAAAATGAAAAATGTAATATTCAAAGGGATCTAAATATCATTGATAAGGAAAATATGTTAAAATAACCAGAGAAATATCAAACTATATCTTATTTTTACAAAAGGGTTGATTAAAAAGAGTTCAAACAGTAAAGTGGAATCATGTTAAAGCAAGGTGTAAAAAGAAAAGACAGCAAAGTGATCCAAATAAAAATATACAAACATATTGGAGAAAAAAAGGAATTTGAAAACAGTTCTTGGAAACATGGTTTTTGTTTGTAAGTACTTTTATTTTTCAGAGTAGAAAGCTAGCACTGCCTTTGAAAGTTGAATTCTAAAACTAAAACGAATCATGAATGATAGTAGAAAGGATACTCAAGGCCAAAGATGTAACCATTTTTGTATGTTGATCAATTTGAATTTTATCATGATAATACTGAGGAATATCTTCTTCAAACAGTTTCTTCACATTTGGCTGCATAAAAGAAGCAAAAATTTAGTTAAGTAAATTTGTTGCACTTTGTTAATACAAGTCATGTTTCTGTGTTTCTCCAGTTCTAGAAATCATAAGTAAACTGAAAAAGAGATATATCTTTACCATTCTTGGAAATTTGCTGTATGGCAAACATACAAAAAATAGACATTAATAAATATTTTACCACAAAATATAAAACCAGATTTTTATCCTTTATCTCAATTTCTGGAAAGTAGGAAGTAATAAATAACTGATTAACAAACACATAAATAAAGAAACCCAAATGACTCATCCAAACTTGATCTAAAATTTTGAATTCAAAAATTATTTTATAACTAAATTTTTTCAAATTATTTAATAATTTTATTCCAAAAAAAGTCATAAAACTGAGGCACTCACAGCAAATTTTGTATGAATTTGTAGGATTAAAAATAACACAAAAAAATGGAATGCTTAAGATACTGGAATTAAGGCAATTTCAATTATTCTTTAAACCTCATCTCAGTTTCTCAATAGATCCTTTCCATTTAATTTTGCATAAACATTGACAACACTAGCACTTACCGGAAATAAACTTAATGAAAATTCGTATTTTAGGTAACAATCTGACATGAGACGGTAGATCAAATTAAACATCGGTCCCTGAGAACTCAGAAAATGTAATACATATTCATAATCTGTAGGGTAAATCACAGAACTCAAGGAGCACAGATTCCATCCTTGTTGATTATTAATTCCAAATATATTTTCCAACAGAATTGGGAACATTGACTGTAGTTCTTTTTGACTGCATTCTGCAATAAGCCGACGAATTTCTTCACAACGGCTACATAATGGTAGACCGAAGATGTTTTGCAATCTTATCTAAAATAAAACAAAGTTTAATGGCACCGGTTTTTATTTCTGTAGATAATGATACACTTTAAAAAGACAGCAAACACTTTACCATAACCTCATTCATGATGATTTCAACAGTGAAACACTACAGAGAAATAAATAAAACACATTGACGTCTGTATTAAAATTCCAGTTTGTAATTCACAAATATTTATTTATTAAACGAGAACATCGTCTTCAAACAGTTGCGAGAGCACCATGAATGTGTAACATGAACATGTATTAAGTAAGCGAAGTGATGTAAAACACAACTTTGCATATTACGTGAAATATATACACGTGCATAGGCATACGCAATAACCTTAGCACATCACCATGTTCAACTTCACGTTGAAAGTTTTCAAAACTGGTTCACTGAATGCATTTGTTCATCAATTTCAATTCAGTTGTCAACTGTTCCCTCTGATCAGCCTCTGGTGCACTTCCCTTTGCCCTAAAATACTTTTCCGATGGCTTTACTTAAGTTCCCGGACGGAAATTTCTTGTTTTCGGAGTAATTAATTTTACCACAATTTACATGTTGGTTTCACTTTTGCACAATAATTGTATTTGCAAACGCACAAGCCAATTCCATATAAATGTTTCAAACTACGCGTCAGAAGGGAATTTGTTTCGTGATGGTAACACTGAACTTTTGAATTAGCTATTGAAGCGACCACCGTAGTGCCACTACAAAGTAGTTATACAATGATTATCTTTTGGTGAAAAATAACATTGGTTACAGATATTTCAATCAAGACCAACTACAAGAATAATAATATAGTGGCTGGTGGTCTTATTTCAAGGGTAATTAGGATATTTTTTCTTGCAAATAAGGTTAATGAACAGGGTCGGATTTAAGTATTGCGGGGCCCGCAAGCACAAAATGTGTACCCCTTCATAAAAATAGCCCCAGCTTCATTTAATCTTATATCTTAAAACTTATCTTAAAAAGTACTTTCTGGACAAATACAAATGAAAACATTTTATATAGAATTGTACATGTACTTATAACATTAAATACATTTTACAAGAACATACGCGTTTACAAAAACACAAATGCGTTTTACAATTACAAAATAACTTATAGCTAATGTTAGACTATTTTAATACGTATCAAATTTTTTTAACTTTGAAATTTTAATACAAATTTTGTAGTACTATTAGAACAAATTATTAGTTTCACTTATTATTGTTATTAGTTAAACTATTAGAGTAACAATTTTACAGATACAAAAATGTTATGCACGGGCCCCCTCATGGATGGGGCCCCCCAAGCAACAGCTTGTTTTGCTTGCTGGTAAATCCGGCCCAGTTAATGAAATGAAGATGATAATTTCTTGCTTAACAAACGCGACACAAACGTTTCAGGATCGGTAAAAATGTGTAAAGTAATTTTGAGAGAGATACAGCTTATTTCGATCTCATTAGAATCAATTATTAAGATAGTGATTGCTTAAGTTCAAATTTGTTCGATACCCATTTACAAATTAACCGTAGACATTTCTTAATGCAATTTATTCTTCGGCAATAGATTTTTAAATTATTCTATGTACATGGTTTTCAAACCATTAGTTTTGGATAATTTTGAGTTATATGGTAACAAAGTTCAATTTTTTCGAATATGTTTTTCCTTGAACCTTCAAGATTGCGGGTGGAAATTTATTTCTGCAATCTATTCTTTGATATTAAGTAATTAAATATTTTTTTTTAGATAACTGCTTATAAGCGGTTCCTTCAGGACACGCACAGTGTGTTAAAAGTTCACATTTTAGCACTAGTGCTGAAAGTGAGACGATTCTCAAGTGTTCAGAGTGTCTCTGACTGGGAGGTCTTAAGGTTCGACTCCCGGTGGTGGCAGGAATTTCAACACTAACTTGCCAGCTAGGTCGAATATATATATATATATATATATATATATATATATATATATATATATATATATATATATATATATATATATATATATATATTGACCGGCTGCACCGATCGGTAGTTTTCTGTGGGTTCACCGATCGCCACCTTCTCGCCACCATGCGAATGTCGGAGCAGTACCTTAAAAAACGGGCCAAGGACCGTGCGCGATCTTTCCTTCCTCTTCCATGATTTATTATCACCCCTTTCTCACACATACTTTCACTCACACGCACAATACTACCACCATAGAGTAAAGATGTCTACCTCTTTAGTCTATGCTACCACACTTGTCGAGAGGCCGGCAGGGAGCTTAAAGCTTGGAGCGATGCCACGCTCTTGGGAGACACCTGATTGAGGAATATCCCTGCAAGCCGACCTAAGTTTGCGTTGGTTCTCGCCAGCAGCGGGAGAAGATCACCGGCACCATCACATCGTCACCGCCACCTTCTGCGATGAAAACACGATCTACACTTACGGGACTAATGATCCTAATTAATCAATTGTCTTACCCAGAATCACTAATCAATCAATCAAGTGTTCAGATAAATCTGTGAATGTCACAAAGAAAACAATACTTTCGTTTGACCGTATCAGCTATTACTGACCATAATTTATATATTGGTTTAGCGGTGAGTTGTCGTTGGCATTGGTATAGCGGCGAATCACTTAATTTATAAAGAAGTGATTTGTAGAAAAATAAAATAAAAGTCAGTAAGGCTGATTAAAAAATAGTGAATGACACACGTGTTAAGTGATTTATTTTGCTCGGCATATTGGACCCTTGTCGCAACCTTCCTTCTCGCAAAATAAATTAAACGTTCCTTTTCCACTTGTATCATGAATAACTATTATAAACACCCATTTCAAGATATGAGTTCTTTTTTAGTAATTTTGATATATACCGTTCCAATTTTTCGAGTGATGGCATAAATGTTACAAGGACAGAAGAGGTAATATCAGGGCCAGATTCATATCAAAGCAAAATAGGGAAATCCATGGAAGCCCTGCGCCACCGAAAAAAAATCATGAAATATTCGATAAAAATGCCACAAAAATGTTTCTGTGAAATAATTGTTAATTGCACAGTCTACTGAACTCAAAAGTTAGGATTTAAAACGGAACTAAAAATTATTTTTTCAGTAAATATGGAGGATTTTTTCTAGAGGGGGGCCCTAGCAGTACCTAAATCCGTCACAGTACTATTATAATATCACACAAGCATTACCAATAATTCGAGAAACTATGTACAGTGATAGCACCACTGGTTTTAAAATGGTTTTATTTCAAAAATGTCAATACGAATATTTTAGTAATGTGTTAGTCAATATATTAGGGTATAAATGAAACTTTCCAGAAATTCGCAAAAATTAAAAATACCTTTCTGGCATAAGAAATCCTCTAGCTTACTAATACCCCAGAATTGTCAACAGATTAAAGTTCCTCAAGGTGCGATTTTTTGGACGCGTTATGAATTCACAATCTGACCTAGTTATAAAATGTTATACAGACTGATATTTCGTAAAATTTCCAGTTAACACCTTTCTGAATTCTTGGTTTGATGTTCAATTTCAGCTTTAAAAATATGGTATGGGGGTGATTCTGACTTCTATTGCTATTTATAAACAAAAGCCTAAACTACATGTACTGAAATAACTATTTCATATTTTACAATGAAGAACTAGCTACAAAATGTCAGGTTCCTTTGCTGATAACTATGTTAATTCTATTTGATGGCCAAGATATTTTATTATGATAGGTAGGTATGCTTTGTTTTCTAGTGTTTTAGTGTATTTAATATATTCTTAAACTGATGAGGATAAAGAAAAGTTTCCTTATAATTTTCACACATGTATAGGTATTTTTTAAACTTAAAAATTTTACAGAAAATTTTGAATTTTGTACGTTTAATGTTAATAAGAATATAAATTGAAGTCACGAGAAGTACTCAAAATATTTATGTCAAAACTCCATAATGATGTTCCTACAAAGTAGACAAAGTAAACTTAGCAGAGCATGTCCTCTATCAATACAAACAAGAATGTTAGAATTCTTCACATTAAACCTGGAACACTGTCTACATAAGGCAAACCATTTTCATTATTGAAAGTGAATTGACATCAAGTCAGTTTTGTATTGAATTTCAGCTGATGCCCAACTGTGTTATTCAGATTTGATTAGAGCTGAGAGTTGGTTGATGTACTTAATAGGACTACAGGTTTGGATTTTACTACAGATGTCGGTGATGTGGTAAACTAATGTAAAATTTTGTTTCCTCTATAATGAAACTTTTTTGAACATCTGTACTCTGCAATTCCACTTTGCATATTGTACCTTGAGAAATCTCTTTAAAAGCATGAAGGAACTATCTGCAATTATCATTCCTCACATCCACATATAAACCAAATATGTCATGTAAATTTAATGCACTTCATTTTTTACCAAAAAAGTGCATTAAAAGAAAATTTAATCTATATCTTTACTAATTCCATGTGTTACAATACTTCAAATTCAAATGCAGCTTTCTCAGTTTGGGTGAAATAGTAGTTAATTCCATATTATATAATTATGTCTATTACAAATATTGTAAAGAATTTTATGGTCAATGATCCCCATCTCAGTATTTTCATTCTTCTTCTCATGATCGATTGAGAATATGCTTAGATAGATTCCTTTTCATAAACAAAATGTGTTTCCTAGTTTGAACTAAGGCAGAAAATGTGCAAATGTGTTCGTAAAAGTAAGAGATTGTGAATTAATTACCTAAGAGCATGTCAAAATATATTTTGGATTTCTATTGTTGCAAATTAAAGAAAGAAAGAAACAAACAAATAAACAAACATTTCTTTCTAAAAGAAGAAATTGATTAGTAACAAGTAATGTGTTATCATCTTGCACAAGCTCCTTCATCAAAAGCGCTCTTAATAAGAAATTATTAAAAAATATAAATGGAAGGGGTATTAAAAACATTAAAATAATCAGATGTAAGCTCATAAATAGGAACATTTATTTTTAAATATACAAACTTAATTCATCTATTTTTAATTTCTTATAATGTATTTTAGAAATTCACAACTGGGAATATCACATTTTTAATGTAAATGACGTGATTGTGGCTCACAGATATTTACAGTCTTTGCAGACAAAACCTTTGACAACAATCATTACAAACATCAAATATTAGTTCAAGTATTTTTCTTGTCACTGATTAAATGGACGGTTTTCACAAGAAAATCCGCAAATGAGTCACAACCTTCAACAAATTACAACAAATATAATGAAATATTATCACATGTTAGGTTTTAACACTACATTTTCACAAATGTATCAAATATCTTAACCACAGGACAATAAATAATCTATTCTATTCATTCAGAGTTACATTCTCACTTCAAAATCATTACAATTCTCTTTCAGAACAAACATTTGAACAATATTTACAACATACAATTGTATTAAAAGTAATGAGTATCAAAATACTCATTAAATCACAGCTTTTGTAATCATTGCTGGAAAAAGAGCAGTAGGAATTACACAACAAAAATAGTAAGAAAATTTATTTCTTTTTCTACTGCTCTTCTCCCTGTGTCATGTTATGTTAATAGGTAAATCGTCCTGAGTCTGCAGTTCCACTGTGAAGTCCCACTGCTGAGACAATGCACTGCGCCTGCATTCTGCCATCAGAACTTCACTACCCAAACCACTCTCAAGACAGAATCCATTTGACAGCAGGACAAGGGCTCTCCCATGTCGACTCCACTTTTGCTGAAAGGGAAACGAACAAATATCATTAGAACACAAGAGTGGCTTACTTATGTTAAGAAAAGTGAAATGAAATATGTACTTTGCTATGATTTCAGAGAAGGTCATGGGAAATATACCTTATTCCTGTTTGGTATAGCTTTAGTGAAATGTCACCAGTTTTTTCATTTCTCTGTTTTTAATGTTATAATTTCATTGCAAGCAAAGAGCACATATATTAATGTTTTCAGGTTACTGTCAAGATTTTTTTAGGATGCTTTTTATAATTAAATTCTTTTGTCTGCTAGTGAGGTATTTTTTAATCGTTCTAATAATAATTTAATTTTTGTATACATGCCTGGCTTTGGTACTACCTGACCATAATGTTAATATATTCTCATTGACATTTGTTATCCTTACATTGCTGTGCATTGATGGGCCACTTCATACAAAGCAACAAATTCCTGAATCTACCTATCAAAATTGTATTTGGATTGCAGGCAATATTTGTTTTTAATAAACAGCCTTATTTTCCATAGAAAAATGGATATAACATTTATTCAATTAGTTCATATAAATTAAATGAGCTACTTTGATATTTTGGCTTTGTTACTTTGGCATCAAAGAAAAAACTAACTGTTTAAATTATTTTAGCCTCCCCCCCTTTTTTTTGTCCCTTCCAGGCTATCTATGCCACCTGTATTTTTAACGGCGTCTTTAAGTGATTTTACCTGGTCAAAATATGTGTAGGCTCATAATTCATCCCTTTCATATATTTGTTCCTTCAATCACAGTTCTTTGGCATTTTAAACTAGGAATAATTTTTGAAATCTTAGTCACCTATCTACTACTTTTCTGATGAGAATGGTATGGTGAGTGAAAATATCATCAGCCCTATTTCATTTGTTAATCTTAAAACTCACACATTATTACCACTGGTCTCTCTACTTCTAGCAACTTACCTGCTGGCTGTGCTGTCGACAAGTCTGAAGCACAGGAACTTTGCTTGATCTAGGAACTGTGAGACATAACTTATTGAGGTGAATGGTGGAGGTATGGGCACTAAATGCCCAAGAGCTCTGAGAACCTACGGAGTCAGTACATTGAGCCATTTTGACTTTGCCTCCTCCTCCTTCCTCTGCCTGCAGGCACAAGGAACCTTGCTTGAGCTGCCCAAATGCTGAATTCTCTTCATTAGGTAGCCTGAGCAAAAGCATTGTAATGGAAGTTACATGAAAGTAAGCACTGATGTTGCACTTGCATTCAAAATATTCTCTGTACAGAATTTAAAATTAACATTATTTTACTCACTTGAGTTCTGGGAAAACATTTTCCAAATACCACTGGAACGGTTTGCAGTTCAACTGTTCTTTTATTTTCAGTTGATTGTCTAAACTGAAATTAAAATTGAACTACCTATAACAAGTTATGATATTTTCAATATTTTCTAGAGTTCTTTTTGCACTAACCTGTCTACATCAATTTCTGTGGCACTGGGTCTTGCTTCATAAAAAAATCTCTTGTGATCATCAAGCCACACTTCAGCAATCCTTTTAGTGTTTCTGTTAATGAACATGCATTACTACAGATACATTCACTTTTAATTTCATTTATTTGAAACAGCTTCCCAATTACTTACCTGAGGTATGTGTTGGCATTACCTTCAGGAAAAGAATAAGGATGCTTTTTACGAAAGACATGTCCTACACGACTACATGGCACCACTTCCAACCTCCCACCACATAGCCACACTTTAATGGAAACCTCTGTTGGAATGAAAATAATACATACAGAGGAAACCTATTAAGTGCTTTTCTTTAACATCATAATTATTGAGACTGTTTCTATTAAATATCCATGAAATCAAATTACCATTATAACTTCATCATAACTGTGGGTGCTTACCTAGATTCTCAGCTCCCCATATTTCTAATCCCTGATCAAACATTCCCAACTGTTGAAACCATTCACGCTGTATTAAAAATAATCCTCCAGCCATAACAGGACTTCTGCAAAGGATTTTAACATACTTTGTATATTATCATTTTAATGATAAATTACTCAACAATATAATTGGAATAAACTTACAAGAAAGGTTCAGTAGGATCGCTTCTCTTCGCTTTTTCACTGGAACTTAAAGGTATCCATTTAAAATGAAGGCTCCAATCAAACCCTATAATCATCAGATTGATTTAAACAAAATTTATTAAGGAGAATTTAACAGACTCAATCCTCTACCATAATATTTGACTTGACATTCTCCATTTGTATTATTTTGTAGTAAGATTCTAGTGAAGGTCTGGTTATTAGGAAAATGTGAATGTAATTATATAGGGCTCTTTGTATATTCTATTAAAAAAACAAACCTTTTGAACCTCCGGAGTAATTACTTCCAAAATTTTCACAAAAAATTCAAGCGGTTAAAAAACAAATACGTGAACCTACATTAAACGGACACATTTGTTTCCGGAGGAAAATGGCCGTTGGACAGTTTAATGAAGGCTGGGAAACGGACTTACGGGAAATGGTCATGAAAGGACATGGATCTAATTTTACAATTTGCAATGGAGTTAGATAAACGTACTTATATTTTATATTATTTGTTCGTGGTGTAGAAAAGTGAAAAAAGTGAACAAGATTTGTTATGTGCTTTTTTAAATTCTATTAATTCACAATAATAAGAATTTTGAAGAAACACGAAAAACACAAAAAATATCAGAAAATCAAACTATATCTTTAAGCATGTGTGCTTCATTGAAGTTGAAGTAGTTTATTTGCGAATAACGTATCGTTTACTGTAGAAGCGATCATTCCACAACTGAAAGACACTTACCTCCTTTGAGCTGGGCCGAGGAAGAGCGGTACTGAAAGCTGTCCATGTCGATGACATCGATAACTGGACTAGCTACGAGATAGGGATTCTGAAACAAAGCCATTATGTGATTATTATACAATAATAACATTGTAGGTATTATTTGGCGTTTTGGGTCGGTAGTCCGACTTCGCCGGCCAGCTACCGGTGTCCCCCTTGCCTGGGCTTAGTTAAATTCCCATGCTTGGGGTAAGAGCGACGTGAGGCGAATATGATGTATTCTCTTCACCGTAACTAGCAAGACCCGCCTGCTTAAGCTTTTCTTCGACACACGGCTACAGAAACTGGAACGATTTCAAAGAAAAGCTACAACTCCATGTTTCCTCGACCGGGAATCGAGCCCAGGACCACAGCACGGGAAGCTAGTACACTGCCCATAAGCCATCCCAGAGGCTTATAATAATAATAATAATAATAATAATAATAATAATAATAATAATAATAATAATAATAATAATAATAATAATAATAATAATAATAATAATATAATAATATAATAATAATAACTATAAGAATAAAAGGTAATAATAGAATAGCGCGCAAAGGTGCATTAATTAGCTTTTGCATATTACGCTAGGGACATTTTTCTTTTGAATTATGATGGATTTTCAACGACTTTTATATATACTTTTACACTGAAAGCACTCAATTGCTACAATATTTACTAAAAAGAAAGACTTCAAATTTACAACTACTTGTCAAATGACGGAAGAATTTGTTTTGCTATTCAGAAATAAAATTGTTGGTCCCAGGGAGACCTGGTTAAGGTAATGGCGGTTTCTTCCGAGTTACGTACTTTGAATACCTTGCCACATCATCTTATCACTTTGCATTAATTATCCGATTTCACGGCTACAAAACTGAGGTAGCTACACTCTCTTGATGCTGAAATGCTCATAACACTAAACATCTCATCGGGCTTTTAAATTAATACATCAAAACGTTTCTGACAAAATCGTCTTCCCTGTTTCTGGAGATGAGGATGCTGTCTTACTATCCATCCACAATTTTACCCAAATTTGTAAAACCATTGCAGTTGAGCGGGAGAGGGTTGACATTTTGATGATTACGTAAAAAATCAGGATTTTATTAAATGGTTTTATTTGCCAGTTTAGTCATTGCGAATTTCTTAAAATTTGGGGTTACTAAAAAAATCTTTATTTGGCCCTGTTGGCACGTAAAACACACAGCTCCAAACATGTGGTGGTCTAGCACTTTCTCAGAGCACTAGCTTATTTTAAAATTTTAGCTAAAAATAATTTTGACGTTTAGATACTTCAATAAACGTACATAAAGGTCTTATATCCAACTGTAATATACGTTTTTATCTTATCTGATCGCCTTATTAACACGACATATTTTCTAACTGTCTATGTTTAATGGTATTAGAGTGCCTTCGGCAGAAGGCTTTATAATATAAGATATGATAATGAGCTATTCTGTCTACTACAGGAAGCTGTGATATATTTGCATATACTTATGTGCCATTTAATTGACTCCACACACGTAATTAACCAGCGTATACAGGCGATCGGCTAAGATAAAATCATTTTAAATATTGTCAATATGCGAGAGACCAACGGCCAAGTTACGTTTGTGATAAAAACGTACGAAAAAAGGTTTGTTTTATTTTTCAGAGTGTGCCCACCCTGTCAACAAACGAGACGAGTTCCGCTTGCACCTTACCTGAGCGACTCTGTCCAGCAGAGGCTCCAGCCAGCCCACGTTGACCTCGCAGTGGCTGTCGAGAAAGACGAGGAAGTCCCCCTGGGCCACCGACGCCCCGCGCACACGCGACCGGATCAGCCCTGCGTGCACACAGACATCACACCGGCTTCTCTCTCCTCCTCTCGCTCTCTTCAAAGCAGCACTTGTTTTACTTAGGGTTTCCGCTTAAAAAAGATCTTAAATGGCAATACTGTATTTGATTGATTGATTTTTTCGTGTTTCCGGGCGCGTCAACTGCTTTGGTCACTAGTCCCGTTAGTGTAGTGCATGTTTTTTCTCGGGAGATGGCGGTGAACTTCCTCCGCTGAATGGCGAGATCCGGCGCCGACCTACCGTCGGCTAGTGGGGTTTCCCCCTAACCAGGACTCTCCCACCAGCGGGGTACCGCCCCAGCCGGGACAAGCTCTAAGCTCCCGGCCGGTCTCCCGGAATATGTGATAGTGTAGTGCTTGTTAGAGTGTGTGTGTGTCTGTGTGTGTAAGGGGAGAGGACAGGACAAGGAAGAGGAAGGACAGATCGCGCGCGGTCCGTGGCCCGTTTAGTAGGGTACTGCTCCGGCAATCGCCTGGTGTTGATCGGAGAAACCACGGAAAACTACCGATCAGAGCAGCCGGCCGCTAGAATTCTCCTCCAGACAGCGACTGAATTCGACCTAGCTGGAGAGCTAGTGTCGAATATCCTGCCGCTGTCAGGACTCGAACCTAGGGCCTCCCGGTCAGAGGCGCTGCACTGACATCAGTTGATGCACTGAGCTACCGCTCCCGGTTGCAATACTGTAGCACACGTACATATGGGCCCATAACCTGTTAGCGCAGTAGATACTATTTATTACAATATAATTCAGGACAGCCAAAATATGCTAAAGAGCAAATTGTTTATTTTATACACAGCGAAATAGTATAACAAGTACAACATATAACAAGGAAATTGTATATCAAGTAAACAACTACATAAAAGACGAAGATAAATTACATTGTACATTTTGAAGAAAAAACAGAGTGACAACTGTTTTCCAATGATGAATTTTCTTGACTTTTCAGAAAATGTATTAAAAATGTTAAGTTATGGAATTTAAAATTCGTGATTCATGAGTAGTGTTTGTTACTAAGGAAACTGTCAATAAACAACTAGGCAGTTAATGGCTGAATCTAAATGCATCTGACGCTACTAACGAAGCTATTAAATTCCATAACATTTAATACCAAAATATCTCAGAAAATGTATGATGCTGCAAATTTGAAGATTGGTATCAAGATAAAGAAAAATAAAATATAAGTGAGAATGGAGTAAAAATTATCGCCCTAGGAGCGAATGCTTCACTTTAGTCTCTCATATGCTAACAATGAAATCCACTTTTTCTCCCAGTGAAAAAAACGCGCGTTATTTCAGCGGAGCACCTGCGGGGTGTGCAATGATGGATTGATTGATTGTGATTCCGGGCGCGTCAACTACCGAGGTCATTAGCCCCGTAAGTGTAGTGCGTGTTTGTCATCGGGAGGTGGCGGTGATATTCCCCCACTGGATGTCGAGATCCGGCGCCGACCTACCGTCGGCTAGTGGGGTTCCCCATAAACAGGATTCTCCCACCAGCAGGGTACCACCCCAGCCGGGACAAGCTCTAAGCTCCCGACCGGTCTCCCGGAATACGAGGGTAATGTAGTGCATGTTAGTATGTGTGTGTGTAAGGGGTGAGGATAGGACAAGGAAGAGAAAGGAAAGATCGCGCGCGGCCCGTGGCCCGTTTGTTAGGGTACTGCTTCGACATTCGCCTGGTGTTGATCGGAGAAATCACGGAAAACTTAACGATCAGAACAGCAGGTCGCTAGAATTCCCCTCCAGACAGCGAAGGAATTCGACCTAGCTGAGAAGCTAGTGTCGAAACCCCTGCCGCCGTCGGGACTGGAACCTAGGACCTCCCGGTCAGAGGCACTGCAGTGACATTAGCTGATGCACTGAGCCGCCGCTCCCGGTGGAGTGTGCAAGGGTTGCTCTTACCTTCGCGCCGCTCGTTGCGAATCACCTTCACCTTGGGCAGCGCCGCCAGGAGCCCGCCATCCTGCTCTGCGAGCACCGACATCAAAAGAGCAGGAACATTGAGTTAGTTCACGCTGGCCAAAGGATAAAGCCACACAAAAGTTCATAGAGAGTGGTTTTTAACGTCCAGACTGTTGGAAACAGATCCATTGGGTTACCCCCACCATGGGCTAAGTAGCTGGAAATGTATTCGAATTTGGCATCCTGTGCGTTCCTAACAGTAGAATATAATTTTGATTCCATTATTTGTCGCCATTGTCCGAATCGACAGAGGTTCCGTTGAATGTATCCCCCACTTGCAAGGTTCGGTCTCGTTCCTTGGCTTAAGGGTCTGTCAGAGAATTTAACTGACAGAGTTGTCTAGTATCCGAGTAGGATTTTATTTCGTTGTCGTATAAGTCATTGTGCATGTTCTCGCGGGAAAGAGTAGATTCATTCACGCGGGGGACGTTAAGAGCCAAAATCTGATGCCCGTTTGGTGAAGCAAATATTATGAATTATACCGGAGCCAATATTTCTTGGTATCAAATTTTGCCACAAGTGTCGTTCCAAAATACTACGCATAATAAATCGTTTCCACCTTTATTAAGCTTAGTATAAGCTTAAAAGAGCGACAATAGGAATTCCAAATCTCAAGAAAAAAGCCCAGATTGTATTTTTCCCACATACGTCACATACAGTTTTATAAGTGTTCACCGAAGTTAAATAAAGAAAATTAATATTTGCTGAAGGCTCTTTTACATTAAGCAAACTCGACAGAGTCTTTACAAATTTTCCTCTCCACTACACATACTATTTACCACGTTTGACCAGATTCTCTGTAATTTATCACAAACTACAAGTGTGTAAGATATTTAAATTCGATCTCTATGTTTGAGGAGGCAATGGATTTTCGTATAATGATTAAGGAATATACGAGAAAACTTTTTCTTTTGCCTCTTTTCCCTTTCCTCGAGAATTTACAGCGGTTCAATGAGTATGCTCAAAAGAATGAACAAGATAGAAATTGTAATGATAAATATAATAAAATCATATATACTACTTTCAATGTCTTTCTGAAGTGAGGATGAAGATCGTAACTTAGTGTTTATTGTAATTATAGCTTTTTCTAATTACTTAGTTTAAATTTGATTTTAGAATTATTTTTCGTGAAAAAGTGTCAGATGTATGAATACACAATTAATTAGATGTTATTCAAATTGCAGACTACGAAAGTCACATTAAAGATATGTGCAATTTTATTTTAATAAATCTATTACTTTGCTAATATATTGTGAAATATTAACTTCATGTGTTGCAATTAATACAAGCAAAGCGATTAAATTAATTGTAAACTAAAAATTGAAGAAAATTATTTTATGTCTTCACTACACAAATGAAACGTTTTAGTTACGAATATATGGCAAATACATTCCAAGAATTTGGCTATTTAATTAATTATATGCAAGAAATGTGAAGGTCAATTATATGCAAGGGAAACTGACATTTGAAAAGGCAACTTTAGATATGTGTAGTTTTTACTATTCTATGGAGAGAAGAGACGAATCGAGAAAAGCGCAGCGATAGTTCCCGTATGTCAGCACGGGAGTTGAACCAGCGCTGCTCTGGGGAGCGAGCACTCGACCCCCGGGCGACGCGGCATGAATATTCGGCGAATGGTAAAATGTACACCCGTTATTTCCACTTATTTTTAAAATCAAATGAATGAAAAAGGAAGATTGTAGGTTCATTCTTTAGCGAAACATTTGTTAAAAGTTTTGATTCGTACCGTTGACGCTGAAGTCGTCGACTAGAATCACCTCAAATAAAAGGTCATCAGGAGTCCTGTTTAACACACTGCAACAGAAACCAGGTCAACAATCAGAACACGACAAATGTCTTAGTTACTCTGGCACGTTGGAATACGATTTAGATCAATGATTAAATTTTGTTATGAACTTCAACTTAAAAATCGAAGTGACCTATATATCCTATAAACACAATTTTTTGAAAAAATGAACATAATAAATCTTAATTATGAATAACAAATTCAAAATTGAAAAGCATTACACACAGTGTTTCAGAATTAATGTCACAAACTTCTAGAGTATGTAAAAACGATCACTTTTTTCAAATAAACTTACGACGGGAAATTTCTTTTCAAGGAGTTACAGACGTGACATTTCTGACACGTCGCCCCTTATTTGTAGGCAACTTACAAGGGCCTTGAAGCTTGGCGGGGTGCGTTTTTACCCCTTGCTACCGCTCTGCATCGCCCCTCCCATTCACCGCCCCCTCCACTTCGGAGGCCACGTCATGAGTCACCAGACTTGCGAAGTGGTTACTTTTACGCTGTGGTCAGAACTGCGCATCATCCTCTCGTATCACCTCGTCTACCAGTCGAGTTGTTCTTTCTATCCCTCTGTTCCGAACTGTCGTGGTAGATGGCTACATGTTTGGGGAGAATGCTGTTCGTTTACGATATTGCTGAAGACAGTAGCAAAGTCACTCTAAGACTACCTGGAGCGTTCTTTCAGAACGTTCACCGCAGTTACTACTAGCACGCATCGAACAAGGCCATCAATGAAGTCATATTCACACACTTTTCGTAATGAAAGCTATACAATAAATTCAAAATACTCAATATCGCCAGCGAGCGCACCTGATAAGCAGCAGAGATGGATGAGTTGCCTACTTATCGGCATCAAGTGATCACCTTCGTCCCGCTTCAAAATTAGAAGTTTGTAACATTTATTCAGAACCACCTGGATAAGAATGAGGGTAAGTCAATACGTATCTGTCCTTTCGTTCTAATCATCTGTAGATTGCCTGTACAGCTTCGGGTGCTTTCCAACATTAAGATGATACTGTTCACTATGCTTATGGTACGTTTCAGCGTTATCACAATGTTCACGTGTGCTGTTGCAACGTAAACACGTCTAATTACCACCCGTTTGGTCCACTTAAAGGTGATTTTAAGAGGCCGAAGATGTGCTCCGGTGAAGGCATACAAGACTTGCTGGTCAATCGGAAAATGTTTTTTGAGGATATTGAAAAGCTTGTGCTAAGATTGACCAAGTATAGTACATTGAAAAGCTTTAGCGATTTTGTTGAAAAATGGTCTAATAGTAATTTGTTGTTGCAATCATTGATAATTAATCATTGCGGATAATTACTGACTTGCCCTCGTGTTAATAACTTTACATATGCATCTTGAAATGGCGAAAAGTGAATGGGTTAGATGCCGGATGAGCAGCGAAGATGACATCAAGGGATGGGCGTTTCTATGTATGATGAATGAGGAATAAAACAAATAATGGGAGTTAGGTCTTCAAAGGTTGAAGAGAGTTGGACAAGCTGCTGATGAGGAGAAGGAGTGTGTCGGGTAAATAGTTTAGATAAGTTTGAGCTGATGAGAAGAATCGAAGGAATGGGGGGGGGGGAGTGGGTGAGAGAATGAGGTGAGAAAATAAGGGTGTGCGGGATCCCTTTTGGAAGGATGTACGAGTATCTTTTTACAAACAACTAAAGCAAATGGATAAATGAAACACGCGTGAGATACGCTCAATAAAGGGTTATGATTCAAACGTTGTACGTGTGAAGATAGTTGGGTTAAGTTAGCTTATCAAACAATAGCCATTCGATACGTCCAATTTCACTCGTTTCGCATTTCCAAGTCAACGGCACGGCTCCGGTCTCCGTCGAGCTCCACGATTAACAAACATCCCTAAACCGCAAAATTTCCAAAGCCTTGATCACCAAATACATTTACGAATTATTTTCTCTCTCTTTCCTCTCGAAACTACTAAAACATAATTACTATTTACCCACAGGCTAAGTCGATTGTAAACAAACCATTCGCGTGGGCGGGGTGAATAATCGTAAAGAGAGTAAGTCATGAGGGCGAGTGACGGGGCAGAGTAGGTGAGGGAAAGAAAAGAGCGGTGATGGGAGGCGGTGCTGTACCTGACGACGGTGCGCAGCAACGCAGAGCGCGCCTCGTTGTGGAAGGTGATGACGACGCTCACCGCCTGGTAGTCGGGCACCGCGTACTCCGCCGCGCGGCACCTGCAGACAGCACCAGCACATCTCCTCTCGCATCAGGTATATCTCCCGTGCCGATTCTGTAGGGATCATCCCTACTTTATTATATAGAATGTCTCAGATTAAATGTTACAAACTTCTCGGGCATATTCATGTTGTCTAAGATTAAAACTTTTTGCCAAGGAACTAGTGGTGAGAAATGTCGTACAACGAAGTTACGCGTTAGATGATGTTCGACGAGAACAAGAATCTCTTTGCGTCCGAACATGACCTGTCAAACACTTGTATCTGATACGTTGTCTATTACGCAGTGGCAAATGTCACGTACGTAATTTGCTTTTAAGAAATTTCGAATACATGTTCACTGGAAAAAGGGATCATCGAACCTCGGCATGCCATAGAAGTTTGTTACATTTATTATGAGACACGCTATAAATCTCTCTGCATTCTTACATGATAATGATTGATGGTCTTTTGTCCTTACTTTACAGATTGCATCATAACTAAGATTTTTTGTATTTTATTATCGAGCCTTGAAGTCTGTACATCAAATAACGTATCTAACCTAGGACGTTAACGCCCTTATGAACAGGTTTTAAGAGTTGAAAACGCAAAACAAAATATAAAATAAACTTAAAAATACAATAAAAACTTGAAATTAGACTAAAATGCACAAATATATTCGTTTCGTAATATTTTTTTAATTTGTAAGAATATTCGCAATTAAACAATTGAGAATATTCGTATTTGAATAGAATATTAACGAATTTATAACATTTTTGCGCAAATTACAAACAGACAAAAGCATAATAAGATAATATTAAGCTAGGAATAATTTCAAAAATGTTCCAATCCTTAAGTAATGAAAGTCGGAAATCAAGGTTATCAACTTTTCCCGGGAGACGCAACTGTTTCGGTTGCAATGCGAATTTAAATCCAGCTTTCGTAGCTTTAAAAAAAATGCATTTAAGAGGATAAATGCTACAGCCGAATAAGGCGGTGAAAAGTGCCCCCAACCTAATTCGATAATCGCGATGATCATATGAAAGTTTAAACATTTGAAATTCGCGCCTAAATGTGATTTGAAAGAACAGTTTAACCGATATTTACACAAAAAATTAAACAACCTATGAACTCGAAATCTTATAGGTGTTACATCGATTATGTATCAAACTCAATCAGATTATCCTTGATGGCATGCATGGTGGAAAGGGATGGGTGGCCTCTTGCGCTTCCGACTTCAGCCAATGAGCTTCAGGCACCAGTGTGCGTCATAATATTAGCATGCATTTTAAATGCCAAAATAATCACAGTTCAAGTCATTGTAACAGATAATCACTTTTTTTTTAATATTACATATTTTATTGCAATTACCCTTTCATCGTGTTATTTTGGTGGTTGAAAATTGTCCATTTATGCCACTTAAAAAATGATTTTCAACATTTCTTTCATCCATGAAACATGGCGGCCGACATCTGGTCTCGCTATTCAAACGAAGTGGTCACATAGTTCGTGACGGAAACTGGTGCTGTGTAGAACGAGCAAAATTCCGGAGAAGCCCACACATCTCTTTCCACCATGGAAATATCGGGAGGGAGATGATATTGTCAAAGTGCGAACGGAAGTGGCACCCTCGGATGCTGCTCCCACATAGCTGCGATCATTTAAACACGCATTTGGCACACGCTAGTTGATTTATATTTTGATATAACAGAATGAAAATTAAAAAATTATCGTGAAAATATTTTGAATCATCCTCTTCCCTACCCCTCGTTCATATTAGTTTTAGTTGTGGAAACGGAATTTTTTAATGACCGTAAGTAATACCGGTACAAGCAAGTAGTTAGATCTGTGAGTTCCAGCTGGGAAGAAGTATCTCCAGCGAAAACTACAATTCTGAAGAGAAAGGAATTTGCGGAGAAAGTTAATTTGCTCATATAAGAATGATTGCAGAAGAGTTGCATAGAGATATTGTGAGATAGGAAGTCACAAACAGGATGACAGCGGTCGCTCGTTGTGGATGGAGCCAGAAACGCTACGCGCGTAACGCCTGCCACTTAGGCAACCCTCCCAGCAATGGTGCGTACGTGGATGCCTACCTCAAACAGCGCAGTCTGCGCCACAAGACGAATCGACATCACGATTGATCTACCACACGCGGGTGCTCTATGTTCGAAGATAAGGTAATACAAATATTACAATAGTGGACATTCTAGCAGGGTTGACGAATTTTGCCAGGTTTAAGTTGGGCCAGATTCAACAACAATCATATGATAAATATTAATTTACTATCCAAGGCGACCGAGGGAGGTCGCTCACAGATGTCACTGCAGTGCTTCTGA
>BLKR01016278.1:0-32422 GCA_011170035.1 Teleogryllus occipitalis | reverse complement strand
CGTACGCGACAAAAGGAGTACCGTCGCCGCTGGCGTCGTCGAGGTTGACGACACCGCACTCACGCTCCGCCCTTGTTCTTTTGGGCAGCGCATCCCGCGTAAACACGCCACGAAAATAAGGAATCTTCAAAAACTTCTTCAAAAACGTGTCATTTCCTCGTGCGTGAGCGCTCGACGCGGTACTCCGCTCATTGATTTTTTCGAGACGTCCTCCTCCTCCTCCCCTTCGTCTTCCTGTTCGTTCGAAGCATTTTCGCGGCCCTTAGCAACACGCCCGATCCTTTTTTGGTCTCTTCCATGACCTTGTTATGACGCACCATTTCCGCTAATTCTTGGTTTTTGTTTTTGGCGTTTTTCACAGCGTTCGCAATAGCGGCTGCGCCGCCTGCGACAGTCCCGAGCGCGCTCAGTCCGCTTAGAATGGACGGAATGAGAGGAATGAGGGCAGGCAGAACCCCCCCCCCTCTTCTTCTTCCTTCCACGTGCAATCGTCCTCCTCCTCCTCCCTCGTATACCGCTTCCCAGTTTTCTCACCCTACAGGGTCCACCGACGCACCGATCTCGCAATATTCCGCGACCCATCGCGGGGGCGATCACAGCATCCGCCGGCGAATCGGTGCCAACGCTCACAGCTCTCTCACCTCTTCGTTCGCCTCTCCGCCTCCTTTGTCTCCTCTCTCTTCTTGCTGTCCGTAACTCCCAGTCGGATTGTCGAGTGCAGTCTCTCGTCGTTGTCGTTGTACAGTACTGGAAACATAAATTGATCGCGGCCGTCTGCGGCTAAGTTCAGCTTTAGCACGGCTTGGACAGCCCTTGTCATGACGAAACGTCGCAGGCGGAGCCTCACAAACCATCGTAGCCAATCTCAACGCAGGGGGGAGTGCCCTAACAAAATTACGTCGTACAAAATGGCGGGCGCCGCCAGTTCAGATGTGGAAGTATTTTCAAATGAAAAATACATGAAAGAAACACTTCAATGAACATGAAAGTAAATTCATTGAAATATATATGAACTCATAGCACTTAACCTTTGTTAACACAATTCTTTTTGAAGAAATTACATTGATATCAGATAAAATAACACTAATTTTAAAACAATTACGTTCTTATACACATTTAAATTCCAATATTCTTGTCCAAACGCAATTTATGAACTTTATCAGATGACCAGTTTACTACAGAATTTTGCGATAAGAAAAACGATTATAATTGCATATTTTCAATAGTTCATATGTATATTACATTTGCAAAAATGCAAAATACTGTCTTTTTCGAATCGTTAGGACAGCTAGGGAACCATTTCAATTAAAGAAAGTAAAATTCAAAGACCAGCTGTATATTTATCATTAAAGTAACAATTAAACTAGATATTAAGCAATTAATTTGCATCTCATGTCAAAGTTGTTATTTTGCTATCATCAAATTAGGGACAATTTGGGGACACTCCCCGGCAGGAATAGCGCATGTTTCAGAATTGTTTATAAAATTGTTAATTGTTGCAAAATTGTTAATTCGCAGTTTTTGGTTCTGGGACATCAGAAAACCCTTCCCACTTTAGAATTGCAAAAATTGGAAATTGTTTATAATTTTACAAATTTTGCAATTCTGTTTTATTCTCTCATCTCATTTCCCTTTACACAAGATGCAAAATTCCGCTATCCAACCGGAGCTATCGCCTTTCGTTTTCGAGATATGCAATTGTTTATACGATCTTAGCGTCTGATGACAACCCTCACTTGCTTCCAACCCCCAATTCATTCGATCTTGGCTGTCAAGTATAAAATTCAAATAGTTTTGCAGCAAATAGTCTTGCTTTCTGCTGATTAAATTGTATTAACGATTTGTGACTTGCGACAAATCGGTGGAAATTGTTGCTCATAGGCTGTTTTTTAACTTTCGATTCTTCATGTATCGTTGACACACGTTTTATTATAAATAAATTCTCTGGCAAATTTCAAAACGCTGAGACGAACTGTTATCCTGCAAATTTGAAGATTTCTTTGTGGTTGAATGCATTCTATTCAGTGGTGCAAAGTGTATGCCAATATGTTTAACGTCTAGCGAGGAAATTCATTATCAACAAATTATTTTGCAAAATGTTTTTGGACAGAGCGGTGGCATGAGAGATCATTTTCGTATTTATTCCACGAGGCAAGTTTTACGCAGCAGATACATTCTGCGTATTAATTTTAATTTTGGTGAAATTGAATCACATGTGAATTTTCAAATACAACCATACATTTTTACCTGTAATGAATATATCAATAGAGAAATTCAATGATGTCTCATTTGTTAATAATTTAAAGAGTAATAATGTATATTTGACACCGGGCTTGAGCAATCCTTAACTCTAAGGCAAGCAACGCTTATCATTGGCTCTTCTAGTAATTCAAGTGGCCTAGCCTCGGAAGATTTCCCCGTTCTCCTCGCCTTAAAAGGCATAAGAGGCGGAGTCTGTAGAAAGTGGCACCAATCCAATAACACTTCCCTCCCCTGGAGAATGCTTCGTTACTCCCTTTTGTAGGAACACGTTCTTGTCGTGTATTAAATTGTGAAAAATAATTTAAATTCAATATAATAAACGAATAAGAGTTTTGTTTGCATTGTAATGCTACACACATTTAAATATAGAAATAAAACATGCAACTAAACAGTATACACATGTTTTAGGAAGACGAAACTTCTTTCTTATTATAACACTAATTTGTATACTTTTCACAGACAATATTGAGAAGTACACCATCAATCTGATGATTTGTTCTGTAATAATCGATCTTATACCTAATTGACATGTAATGATAGAAATTTCTAATGTCTGGTATGGGAAATTAAGCATGAGCTCATTTAATTTTAATGAGAGAGCAATTTTGTGATGAAAATATTTTTTTAATGCATATATTCCAAATCTATATACTTCCTTACATTAATTAACGTTGTTTCCATTTCCATTGAAGGCAAGGACATAACATCCCTCACGCACCTATGTTTTGAAATGACTCTCAGAGAGGTCACTTGCTCTAGTCGCCGTGTTATTGAATTGAACTCTTGAAATGTTCTGTTCATACAGTAGTTCCCGAAACACGTAAATTCCAACAGGCGATCTCAAACTTATAGTAGTCGCACCCTACTTTCAAACATTAGTAGATACCGCGGACTGTGAGACCCCACGTCAAGTTCGAAACATACTTCATTCTCGTTCATGAGCATGTGTTAATCTGTACAACTTTTTTTGTGTCGGAGGGGCTGTGATTCTTGGAGAGATAATAGTGTAGTGGACATGGAAACCACTCTCTGCACCTAAGCGAGTTCGTTTCCTAGTGTGGACAAAACTTTTCGGGATTGGAAACATTTCTGCGGACTTCATGAATTATTATAATACTGCGATACCAAATAGTGGTCCTATTATCATTATAGTTTTAATTCAATTTTTTGTCTTTCATTTTGTTTGCATTTTAATCAGTTTTCCGTTTCTTATATAATTTTGTTAATGTATTTTAGAAATGGGGTTTAACTGATGCCAATGTTATTCTTGATTTAAGCTAGATTGCTGTTTCCAAGTACTCGCGGTTCAAGTCACGTCTTATTGCGATCGGTGAGCTGAAGAATACCTGCATTAAGAGTGAACTGACAATATGCCAAGCTTCAGAAAAAAATTTTCAGAATCTCGAAGGGAATATTGATGACTAAAATAAAAGATTGTAAAATGTCGCGATCGTAATAGTTGTGACTGTCAATCAAATAATATCCTAGCAGAATCTATAGCAAGGGCGGTATGTTTTGCCCGCATGGGCATTCGTGTTCCTATTTATGCCTCGCGGGTGCTGCCACTCATAATCGTCGCTGCAGCGGGCAACGAAAGAAATTTGAGCGCGGAAACATTCCTGGGAGGTGGGTAACTTAATTACAAAAGAGAACAATATTTTCATGAGGTTTTTATTAAATAAAACATAATAACTGTTGTAAAAAGGGCTTATTTATTGGACAATAGAAAAATTCGTAATGAAAATTTTCTGAGAAATAGAATTATACAGAGTCCCACCAACTATGGGCCACCTCATAACTTCTAAACGGTTCCCGATATCGAAATGCAGTTTTCGCTTAACAATTCGGAATCATGGGGGAAGTAATGTGCGGTAGAGATATAATTCGAAATATTTTTAGTTTTCGAAAAAATTAATTATATTTGATTTTTTAGGTGGGACCATATATTTTTTCACTAGCGATAGATAATCACAAATAGACGAATGCATTGATGTAACATACGTTAATAGTTTGATAGTGTATTGAGTATAAAATTATACTTTCAGACATATGATTTTGAACTAAATGTACGAGATTTCCTGTTAGCAACCGTTGCCATTGTCGCATTAGGGGAAGTTTGCCTTCGCGGCGCCGGCACTTTTGCGAGAACAGGGAAAGGTCGCGAAGGCCACTTTCCACAAAAGCGACAGTGTCGACGGCTGCAAGAAGAAAAATTGCACGTATAATTTCAAATCTCAAGTCTCATAATATAAATATATAAAAACGGGTTTATAAGTTTATATTATTATCGGTTTTTTACATCACTACCAATGCGTGAACTATTTTTTTTATTTCATCGCAAAATATCAAAAAATACTAATACAGCCTTACCTATCCGTTTGAATTCATGTAATTCTGCAATTACAAAGTTGATTGTGAATTAACTTAAATTAATTAAGTAATTTAAATTAATTAAATTAAGTTTAAAAAATTAAAGACTATTGAAATATTTTATTGAAGTTTCTCAAGAAAATGTTTCAGTCTATCAGAACGGAGATGGGGAGGTACGCTTTCTCTAGTTGTAAATTGGGAGTCAGAAAATAAACGGAAGAAGAATATTGCCTGGGAAGTGGGAAAATGAATATTACGCAACTCTGTCGCTTAATGTCATCATTTGGCGACTTTCCTGCTATCGAAACGTCAAAATATTTTCGAAGATAACATTATTATTCAGCTTCATTTGTTAGCATAAACTACTCGATAAATGGATTAAGACGTACTTTTTTTGTTGGGACTCATCAGGGCTCTAACTTATCGCACGGTAAAGAAGTTATTTCGCTCAATGAAAGTAAGTTAAAATTAATAGTTTTTTTACGAAAGTTAAAATTAATAGTTTTTTTACGAACGTTATTCTGGTGTTTCCAACACCAAACAATTGTAATATCAAAAAACTAGACTATTACCATGCATGCCGCCATTAGTTTTTATTAATCAAAATTTCCAAAAAACGTACTGCTAGCACTTCGGTTAGAACATTATAATATGTAATTTCAGTACATTGTCCATAATCGTTACACTATGCAAAATTGTGTGGAGTGGATAACGTCAGAAAATAACTCCAGTTACTTGTATTGATATACAGGACCGTTTGGCTAACTGGGCCAGATATACTTTTTATTTACTTTTTTTGCAATTGTTCATCTTAAGTTAGCCAAACTTATTATATAATAATATGAAGTTAATATAAGAAACAGTAATACAAATTATTAATTTTCAAGTTTTAGCAAATTTCGTGGGATGCAGAAACGTAGACGAAAAAATGATTCACTTAACTGCAGTATGGGATTAACTGATGCTCTTATTGTGGTGAAGTGAATTATTAAGAGCATGCTGAACACAGTTATACGAGTATATTATAAATAGGAGACATATTTTAATGAAATATCATTTTTACTTTCTTGCATACCTACGTAGTAAGTAAGTAGTATATAGTAGTATACGTAAGTATACTACTATAGTACGTAAGTAGTATAGTAAGTAAGTAGTATACGTAGTAAGTAAGTAGTAGTAAGTAATATACGTAATGTAGAGAAAGTTATGTAATGCTGCGCGAAAAAACTGTGGATTTTCGGCAGAAAAAAATTCATTGCCGGATCCTGATAACGAAAAAGTAGATAAATGCAGTTGCTTAATCAAGAGAAAAAAGTCCTCTAATATGTGATGTAGCCAGAATTCCTATTTTGTTGGTCCTTGATACCGAAAACTCAATTGCAAGCGAAACGCCCGCCGTCTGTCCGTCTGTGAACACTACTAGCGCTTAAAACATGCGTAGGATATTTTTCAAATTGAAGAAACATCTATCTATCTGTAGTTGAAGATTTGAAATTTTGAAAACCATTCTTTAAAACTTGGGGGTTTTTAGATCAAGCCCCACGGACATTCTCGAAATTTTCTCAAAAGTTTTGTTCAAAATTTTTTCTTTAAATTTATTGTAATAACAGAGCAAAATACACTTATAAAAGTGGCATAGGTTCTATTTTCACGGTTAACAGGATTTTCAAAAATTGCAAAAGTTTGAATTTTTTAGCGTCTTCTCACAACTGAAAAAATTGCAATTTTTTTGCGAAAATTGACCAATTGAATAACAAAAAATTAAACTAATGTTAAAACGATAATAATATAGAAGATTTAGCATTACAATACTATGAAAATCGAAAACAGTACACTGATTTTTGGAAGGTTTAGATACCTGTAAATGCCTTTTATCCAAAACCACAAATTTTTGGAATTGTTCACTTTTATCAATAATCCTGCGATATTTAAGATATTACAAATTTATTGGGGATCCTATTGTATATTATTTCAATTATCTATGTCCCCGTCTGAAGTTGAGACTCATGGCAGTTGCTTAGGCCAAAGGACGGCCTTGCGAGCAACTAGAAAACTCTAGCAGAAACTTCTACGAATCTAATACGAACGATATGTTAGAAAGAATAAAGATATCAAGTTTAGAAATTCAGAATACTCTTCTTATTCCCTTATATTAAAAAAGTTCAAAATGTTAGCAACTCTCTGATATTTGGAAACGAAATAAAATGGCCGTTTTTGTAAGCTTAAAAAGTCTTCGTACACACCTGTTGAACAAGACATATTACGTTATTTAATACTGGGTATGAATTCCATTTGCTTTGATGATTGTCTCTAGTCTTTTAGATCATAGATTGTCTCATAGATTTCAGCAACGTTGCCGTAGTCGCAGGGTCAATTAAACTTCGGTCTCTCAGACCTCTCATGTTAAATATTTTTTATTAGACAAACTGTATTTTCTATTTTCAATCCCATAACTGACCACATATGACCTACGGGGTCATATGTGATCAGTGAATGTTAGGGAATTGAAGACGTCAATGAAATTGCTTTCTTAGTGTTTTAAGGTAGCTATGATCTAGTGGCGCCTCTAGGGTGACCAGATTAGTAACCAGGGAGGGCACCAAATATAAGAATATTTACCGCTTAAATGACCGACCTATTTTCATTACTGGACATTTGATTGATGCACAAGTCTGGTCTAAGGGATCCCAATTATTTTGTTAATATTCTGTCTTCAGAATTCACGTTTCTGTTGGGTAAATATATTATTTTATTCATGTTAAAAATGGATGACGATATTCATATTGTTTTGTGAAATTTTTAATTTAAAACACGTTTACGAATTCTCGTACAGATCAAAATACAACCAATTTCGCACAGAAGCATTGAGGAACAGATTTTTTAAACACCGTGCTAACATACGTTCCTAACGTATTTGCAAATGTCAAAATTCAGGCAGACACATGGCGCAGTCGCACATGATTTGTGACCGACGAGTGCAATAAGCTCACATAATTCCCTCTCACTTTCTTCCCTACAATGAAGAAACCATTCTTGTGTTAAAGGGCCAAGCGGCGGCCACAGGCCTCCTGTGTCCAATGCCCTGTTTCCAAATCCTGAGCTGTTGCCACTTTCTCGGTTATCGCTTCCCAGCTAAGATAACAAAAATTACACTGCTGGCTTGAATAGCCGTTACAGCTTTGTTTCGGGAAATAAGGGTTTCAGTGCAGCTGGTAATTAGTCGATTCTCAAACATATTTAATTGAAAAAAGCACCTACCATTGACGCAGTTATTCACTTTCTATTCATCTGACTACCAATACAAACAATAAAAAACCGGTCTTATTTTCTTGTTTTATTGGTAATGGTTACGTAATATATTACAACTTTTATACTACTAACACTTCATTCTTTCAATAAACCTTACGGAAACGACAGAGACACGGCTGAGAGACAAAAAAATATATAATTATTGAAAAGCAAAACGATATATAAAATTCCACGTCTACAACTGATTTCAAAGTCATTTGTCAGATACATACTCTAATGTACAGAATAAAAAATGAGTAGTGCAGGCTAGGATTTGAACCCGAGATCTTCAGCATAAGAAGAAGCCACCCAACCAAGTACGCTACGATATTGTCCTTGGGCAGTTCACTTATGTAGTGTTTGGAATATTACAATGTTCTTGATGCCAGAAAATTCTTTCGAAAAATCGCAAAAGCTACTGTTTATTTCAGACCAAATTCTAAATAAAACGTATTTTAAAATTTAGTATTTAAAACGATTGCGCTTGGAAATAAATCTACAGCATGTGGTGTTCGAAAACATATATATTGTCACTATATAACTCAAACTTTTGCGAAAAACACTCATATTTTAAGAAACGTGCACATGAGATGATTTGAAAGACTAATAATGAAGAGCAGATTACATTAAGAAAGAAATATGTATAATTATCTTTCGTCTAACGCAGTATATTCTTCAGACAACGTTCACAGAAATAACGAATAGTACACAGAAAACTGCCAGAATAACAAACATTCGTTTCGGTACATTTTTCAGTTTTAGAGGAATATCATTTTGTCACTCAATAGATCTTCATTGTATTAATTGTAATAATTAATTAATTGTATTGTAATAATTTTTTCAAATATACAATTTGTCCGATTTGTTACACACGATTCAAGCAGGAAGCTTTAAGTTAAATTTACTATGCGCACGAATAATATGAAACAATTGAATATTTGTAATATTGAAAAATTAAAACTTTGTATGGAAAAATGTTTTTTACATTGTTTTTAAGTACACGATGCAAAGGTTGCGATAGCTCAGTGGCATCGTTACAGTTTTCCCTGTAACGTTACTGACCGCGAGGCCCTAGAGTTCAAGTTCCGACGTTGGCGGATGTTCGACTGTGGTTACATACGTAGGTCGAAAAACTTTGGAGCCGTTTTTAAGAAAAGTTTGAAAATGCTTCCCAGGGGCTTCAACTAAATTACCCCAAAATTTAAAGAATTATTTTCAAAATCGCAGGGCCTCGATTCGGGCCAGATCGTTAATGGAAAATTAGTTTTGACAAAAATTCTACGAATAGTTTACACACTAGTGTTCACAGAGAAAAAGACACACAGACCAGCGGACACATGGACGGAGAGACGGACGTTTTGATATAATAACAACAGTCTCTTGGTAACTTAAGACCCAAAAACGTGTAATTCCATTAAATTCTCGACATCGATTTACTGCAACATTACACACACACCTCTCTAAATATTACTCTTGTTACTCCGAATGTTTACGAGGAAGTAAAAATAAATATATAAATAAATACACTTTCACACACCACAGAGTAGGTTACACGCAAAAAAAAATAATTACAGAGCCCGAATTCCTGCCCGTGAGAATGCAGTTCTAATGTTATTACGTAAACAGGGGGTCCCACCAACTATGGACCACCCCCACAACTTCTAAACGGTTCAGGATATCGAAATGAAGTGTTTGCTGAATAATGCGGAATCATCGGGCAAGTAACGAGCCGTAGAGAAATAATCTATAATATTTTTAATTTTCGAGAAATACAATCATCTTCGATTTTTTGAATGGAACTATATATTTTTATCACCAGCAATGGATAGACCATGATAAGAGGATTAAAATGATGTTTCATTTGCTAATATTTTGATAGTAACTTGAGGATAAAATTAGGCTTTCTGACATGTGATTTTGAATTAAACGGGTAATCGTTGCAACTCTCGCTTTTGGGGAAGGTGGCCATCACGAAGTCTAGACTGTTGCGTTTTGACTGAGAGGGGTGGCAGTGGGGGATAAAGGCATAGCTACAGTAATTCTTAGTGATGGCACAGACATCACACTAAGAAATACCAATTTTGACAATCAGAATGGGAGACATTTTCCATTTATTTATTTGGATTTAACTTGCCTTCTACTAAAATTTCAAAACATTGATCGTTCCAAAGAACGATATAAAAAGTTGGTAGGGTAAAGAAGATGTTAATAGTAATAAATATCATTTTCAAACTGAATAAGAAGCCAACCACCGTCTTTTCGTTGGTAAATGTAATTTTTAACTAAAATGATCACTCGTCCACTTTGCAACCATACGACTGCTGTTCTTGAATGGAAAAGGAAACTGTACACTTCCGTCTTGTGCATTTTCAAGTTTGAGGCAGCACTTGGCGATATGAAATGAGAAACTCTCTAATCAGAATGAACAGTAGCGAATGCAGATATGCATATTTGTTAAAGTTTGGTAGTTACACTGATATAACTGTCAAGAGTATTTCAAGTTTTTTATTACTTTGTTCTTGTGGTAGTACGTGTTTAAATAGGAAGTTAAGTTACTGTGAATAATAAGAGAAAATGTCTACCTGTCTATTATTTGATGGATTAATCAAGATATTACAATGAAAATCTTTAAGAATTCATTCGCTTCCCATATATTAAAGTGATAGCTTGTTTCTGCACTGAGTTCGAGTTTTGTAAATTTAGAAATGACCTTTATAATAATAATAATAATAATAATAATAATAATAATAATAATAATAATAATAATAATAATTATTATTATTATTATTATTATTATTATTATTATTATTATTATTATTAATTTTATTATTATCGTTTTCGCTACAATATTTTTCTTTCGTTCTTTTCGATTATCGTTGATTTGGAATTTCAGAAGAAGAAAAGTTCAACTCAGATGAACAACTGGGAAAAAATTCTCATTCAGATCGTTAAATTGATGTTTGTTCATATGTTTTTCATGTCAAGATCATGAATTGCTGCAATTACACCTTCATCCTACACGGCCATCTCTCTCGCACTCCTCTCTTCACAAAACAGTATCAACGTCGCGAAGGCCACCTTCCCAAAACGGCGACTGTTACAAAGGCTACCCGTTTACTTGAAAATCTGATGCCAAAAAATCTAATTTTATCCTCAAATTACTCTTAAAATACTAACATATGATAAATCATTTTATTCCAATATTCATGATGATAACATTGCTGATGAAAAAATATATAGTTCAATTTAAAAATCAGAGATGATTAAATTTCTCGAAAACTAAAACTATTATAGAGAATTCCTCTACCAGCATGTTACCTGCCCCAAGATTTTGCATTGTTCAGCGAAAACTGCAACTCGATACCCTGAACCGTTTAGAAGTTATGGGGGTGGTCCATATTTGGTGGGACACCCGGTATCATATAAACATTAGAAACCCTATGTAACTTGATCGATGATAAATGAAAGCGATTGCTGTATACTAAGCGAATGAATAAGGATGACGAAATACGTCTCGTAGTGGAAACCTCGAAATGTTTACTTTTCATAGCGTCAACTTCGGGTAGCTATATTTTCTTAATGAAACCCCAAAATATCCAAGCAGTTATTTCAAAATAAATAAAAGTACAATTTTATTGACAAAAATACTAACCTGATATGACTTTCTACAAACAATTATAAAGAGATGTGAACTTCATCATCCTAAATTTTCATCCTAAATCGTTACTTTTAATTTTAACGATTATGTTAATGTTTGCTACTCAGAGATACGGAGCACGCTCGAAAGAACACAATAAGTAAACGAAATTGAGGATATTATGATTATTATGTCGTAGTAGCTTCATTGTTAAAATGACGACTGATTCTTTCATATGAGATTTTCTGAGTTTCATGAAGAAGACCTCGGCGTATACGTATTTCGAAGACGTGTAAACTTCCATGATTTTGACGCGATAAGCGATGACCTCAAACAATCCACTTCGATTCAGAGGGTAGTGTCAAAAATCATTGGCGTGTAAGTGTCGAATGGAAAATAATGCGTCTAGGAATTGTTCTGAACTTGGAATAATTGAATTTTAAAAACATGTTTATTTGCAAACTTTGCACCTTCATTGAAATTTACTTAACTGCATACGTAAGTTCACATTCCTTCAATTACAAATGTCCATAAATAAACATATGTCAATACAATATTATAATAGTATTATTACTTTATCGCATATTCCATGCTGATGCTATATGCTTCTAAACGCAGCAGACTTACTGGTTAGAATGCAATTGTGAATGTTATAACAATGTATTTCGTATTTGGAAGTGTGAATACTGAGGAGCCGGAAACTTTAATGTCTATATTTATACGTGAAGACAATTAATGCAAAATTATTGTTTTCTTGTATATTTAATTTGAAAAATTTTCCACAATTTTATATGTAAAGAATTGGCTTCCTAAGAAGGTGGATAAAGGCTTTCTCGAGGGAAAGCGAGTGTTACGATTTACGCTTACAAGCTCAGCCTATTTCGCCTTGAAACGTGTGGAGGAAGGAAGCAATTTTCACCGGGAGGTATTTCTGGAAGCCAATTGATGACTCTTTCTTGCTCCCAAGTTGATTGTTCGGTAGCCGACTCGAGTAGTATTTTAAAATTTATGCTGTAATTGTTAAACAAATGGAACTTAAAGTATTTAGAATAAAATGAAAAATTAAGGAGCTGAAAACCAGGAATATCTAACCAGCAATTAATTTTCATGGCAATTAATGCAAGCGTTGTGGACGCTTGTCCCTTCCACCCCGTTAGGAACTTTAAATGTATTTGCCGGAGAAACTAAGCGAGCCGTTGCAAAACGGCTTATAGAAAAGCTTAACGTAGGAACTGCGAAAAAAATAGTTGTCATGACATGCTAATTTATTATAAACAATTACGTATTTCGAAAACGAAAGGAAGCGCTAATCGGATTGCGGAATTTTACATCTCGTTTAAAGGCAATTTTAAAAAAGCAATACGTTTATTTGTAAAATTTAAAAATTTATAAACAATTTCCAAATTTTGCAATTCTAAAGTGGGAAGGGTTTTCTGATGTCCCAGAACCAAAAACTGCGAATTAACGATTTTGCAACAATTAACAATTTTATAAATAATTCAGAAATGTGCGCTATTCCTGCCGGGGAGTGTCCCCAAATTGCCCCTGATTTGATGATAACAAAATAACAATTTTGACATGAGATGCAAATTAATTGCTTAATATCTAGTTTAATTGTTACTTTAATGATAAATATACAGCTGGTCTTTGAATTTTACTTACTTTTATTGAAATGGTTCCCTAGAAGTCCTAGCGATTCGAGAAAGACAGTATTTTGCATTTTTGCAAATGTAATATACAAATGAACAATTGAAAATATGCAATTATAATCGTTTTTCTTATCGCAAAATTCTGTAGTAAACTGGTCATCTGATAAAGTTCATAAATTGCGTTTGTACAAGAATATTGGAATTTAAATGTGTATAAGAACGTAATTGTTCTAAAATTAGTGTTATTTTATCTGATATCAATGTAATTTCTTCAAAAAGAATTGTGTTAACAGTGGTTAAGTGCTCTGAGTTCATATATATTTCAATGAATTTACTTTCATGTTCATTGAAGTGTTTCTTTCATGTATTTTTCATTTGAAAATACTTCCACATCTGAACTGGCGGCGCCCGCCATTTTGTACGACGTAATTTTGTTAGGGCACTCCCCCCTGCGTTGAGATTGGCTACGATGGTTTGTGAGGCTCCGCCTGCGACGTTTCTTCACGACAAGGGCTGTCCAAGCCGTGCAAAAGCTGAACTTAGCCGCAGACGGCCGCGATCAATTTATGTTTCCAGTACTGTACACACGGTGCGAACCATGACAGTACTAATAACACGAGAACAAGTGTCGAAATATATATACGCAACGCAACGAGGTCCCCTTGGAATAGCTAGTCTTTTTTATATCCGATATCAATTACAATTTTTTTTCGACGCGGCAGTGCCGTCTACGAAAGAAGAAGTAATCGCACTCAGTCCATCAAATATCGCTGGGGTGACTTTTGATTCTTTCAGAACCCTTAATAGTTCTTCTCTCAGTCCTTTTGTATCTTTCAGAACCTTTAATAATTCTTCTCGCAGTCCCTCTATTCGTTCTTTAGTGGATGTTAAATCCGCTTGGAACTTGTTTTCAAAATCGTCTTTCTTTTGGTATTTTCCATCTAGTTCGTAGTAGTAGTAGTAGTAGTAGTAGTAGTAGTAGTAGTAGTCGCGTAGTTGATTAAAAGTGACAGTGAAATCATCTTTGTCTGTTTTTATCTCGTCATCCAACCGCGAGATCACCCTTCTCATCAACTCATCTGGGTTTTTTCTGTATTTCTCATCGACATTCGTCAGACGCGCGTCGAGCAAATCCAATTTTTTTATCTTTGTTTCGAGATTAGAATAATCGTTTTGACTAGTTATTTATGCATGTGAAAAATATCCTCTGTGTTTTTTCGCATCCGCCAGCGTGTCATCCAATTGCGATTTAATCACCACGTCCGAGCTGCTCGTGCCGGCGCCTACTTTGCGAATAAGCCTACCGTGAACATGGCAATTACCGGACGAACCGACTCGGGGTAACACCTCCAAAAGCCCGGGCGGAATTTTCTTTTCGAGCGCGCTCATAGCTGTTTGTAATTCGCCCTTCGCGATCGCCTTTAGGTCTTTTACCTGTTGATCAACATGCGTAGAGAGCTTCCTCTCGAGAGCAACGAGTTCGCTTTTTGTTTTTTCACGGTTTCCACAGACGTTTTTTCGTGCGCGGCCACGAGCGCCTTTAACGCGTTTTCCTGTTCTCCGAAACGCGTAGAGAGCTTCCTCTCGAGAGCATCGAGTTCGCTTTCTTTTATCACAGTTTCCACAGACTCAACATCTCTCCTCTTGCGCTTCACAGCACCATCGATTTGTTCATCGACGTATCGTTTAGTGACGGCGTGACGCGCCCGAACCGCATGTCCGAAGAAATCCACCGCATTGATGCGACTGCGAGTTTTTTTCGACTTGCGACTATTTATTTATTAGTTTTATTCATGTTTTCCTTCACGCTACCGCTCTTCGCCTCTAGAGCGCTGTCTGAAAAAAGCAGCGACCGAATCTTGCAACTCGCGCGCGCTCTCGTAGCAATCCATTGAACTTGACACGAGAGTGCACTCTAGTAGCGAAAACAGAAAGTTGTTGTTGATAGCGCACGTGTTGTGCTCCGCGCTAATGAGCGCAGCAGGAAATCGCACTCGCGCCCAAGGCCAGCGACTGGATGCTATGATTGATAGCGCGCTGCGCACTCCGGCGACCGGACGTTGCGGTTGATACCGCACGCGCTATGTTTTTAGACCTTCGAAAGAAACGCACTTTTCAGTCTAAATTTTGCGTGTCACGAAGTCAGACGTTGCCGCAGAGTAAAACGTTACGAAATGGCTCATGAAAACATCATGTATTTCCGACGATACGCGTGGCGCAGTTTTTTGTCAACGAGGCGCAGTTTTTCCCCTCCACTTGTACGGACGCAGCGTCATTCATTACGCTGCAGGGTTTAATGACGTGCAAGGACTGATATTTTGCCTCACCCGAGGTGATAATGTCGACAGACAAGACAATTATCAACGAACGGCCCTCCATTACGCGTATAGGTCACGCGCGAGCGTCTCCTTTAACTTTTTAGAGTTTATAGGCGCGAATAGGAACATCATAGACGTGCTTGGCAATAGGCCTGAAGACATGTTTTTCATCAACAACATTGGATGTAATCGTCATCCTGTTTGCGAGTTGTGTGCACGAGTGCCCTGGCACTGCACTGTGGACGTGCCGTTAAACTGGTACTCCAGAGCGGCCATCCAACGTCTGGAGCACCGGCATCAGCACCAGGCGAGGCATCAACACCAGCTGACGACGCCACCGCCGCCACCGCTATCGCCGCCCCACGCGCCGCAATTCGCACAAACCGAGGATCACGAGCCGACGCCGCCGCCGCCCTCCCCTCCTACCGAGGACAACGGGACGCAGAGGTCGCCGCCCCGTGTTAGTAGCACCGCTACTACGGTGGTAGCGCCCTCACCACCGCCGCCGGCGCCGCTTATACGGTTATGGCAACCGACAGTACGGCTTCTGCGGCTAGGGAGCGGGGAAGAGCAGAAATGAAAGTAAGTTTGTTTGTATTTGTTTTTTGTTTTTTATTCATTGACTGTGTTCCTATTCTAATCGGCGTCTCATTGTTGTAGTTGCATCGAATCATGTCCACCAAGCTTCTGCCTCTGCAACTGGTCTATTGTTAAGCACGTCTTTTTTATGAGTGAGAGTTGTTCTTTGGTAACTGTCTTGCCGGTCGACGTTCTCGCCGCTTATGAGGCAGAAGATCATCCCTTCCACGTCATTGAATGTCACAGCGTCATGAATGGTGTTGCGTCCGTATATGTCGAGGGGGAAAATCCCGCCTCCTTGACATCAGCGTATCTTCTGAAATGCATGTTTTCCTCAGCGTATCTTCTGTCTTTAAATAAAGAACAAAATTTTTCAAATGCACTGTTATTTTATTTGATTTCCTATTACAACCTTGTAGGGTTTCCTTTCTTTTTTGTTTCAAACTAGATCAAGAATTTTTAATTTATGAAAGTATTTGAATATTATTTTTTCATTTAATAATAAAGAAAAGTCTCAATCGTCATCGAAATTCAATAAATATATTCAAATCTGCTTCTTATTTTTATTACATTTTGAGAAAGGGATAAGGAATGGATCTGAAATGAAACAATTTTAGTATGTTCAATAGGTGGTTTATTCAGGAACTACATAATAATTTTAATGTTTTCAATTGTTTGTTTATATTACAATTTCACATCAGCACTTTTTCATTTGTTTATAATATTATACAACACGAAATAGCTTTTGTATAAATTTGTATAAAAGAAGTTTTTGTTTTGTATAAATCTGCTAATTTATAAATTATCACATTTGCATTGTTTGTGTCTTTGACACCCAAGTAAGATGCGGTCTTTCTTTTAAGAAGTTCTCCCTTCCTAAACGTATTTCAGAGGTAAATCTGAAAAAGGAAAAAAGGTAAGTACAAATTTTTTAAATACTTTTTTAAATTTGAAATCAAGTTGATGTACGCACCTCGTCGGTAGGAAGACGGTAAATGTGTTATGCAGCGTGGCCACATAAGATTTCCGTTGGAATTTTTCACTGTCGATTAGAGCTATTTCCGTAATTTCGAAAAAAAGTCCTTTTGGCAAATTTTCGAAACGAATTCGATTGTGCTCAGACTCAGCCTTTCGTTCGATTTCCGTCCATGGACTGCAATAAAAAATAAAAAGTTGAATACTTTTCTATATGTCGTTTTTCTTTGATGATTTATATCACTTTTTTTACTTACTTTTGTGCTTTCAGTTTCTTGTACACGAATATGATGCACGATTGTCTTCCTGGGACGAGTTTCACCGCTTCCGCGTCGTCGGTGTTGAAAAACCGCGTTCTTGTCTCGTCTGCCGTTTGCGGTGGATTAAACGGCAGGATCATGTCCGTCATGTTTCTTTCTTTTCCAGTTGTCGTGAGTACGAGTGCCTTTGTTTGTTGATTTCCTTCTGATTTGAAATCATCATCATCGTCAGATTCAGGAACAACGAACAGTTCTTGCGATTGGTCTAACATGTCTTGCGCATTCATGTAGTACTTTGTCGAGTCTCTGTGAAAAGAAAAAATATTTTTAGCGACAATGCGTATGCGCTTCGTTGTGCGCTGAGCATGCTGTGACTTACAGTTTTCGCTGTTTGCTAGCGGAACTGTCCTCGGCGCTTGATGGTGCTTGATGATCTGCCATCGCGTACTGGCGGAGCGTGCTTTCGTGCGGCTTGCGAGAGAGACGGTGAGCGAGTGAACGGTGCGTACAACGGGCGGACCTCTTTTAAAGTCCTTGGGCGGATGTCTGTTGCCGATAACGATAACGCGCTCGGCGCGTGTGAGTTCGTTAATGATGTCTTTCGGCGTGCGGTTTCGGTGCTAACGACGTCCTGCTCCAATTACGATTTCCGCTGATGGTGATTACGCTGGCGAGGGCTTCCTCTTCCGGTGCTCGAGTGATATCAATGACTGCGATTGACTCAACGTCCGTCATGCGGTTGCGTTAATGACCTCTTCCGTTTTTGCGATTGCTAACCTTCCGGCGGGCGGTGTAATCGTTATCGCTTCCGGTTCGCGTCGTCCGTTCCTGACGTGTAATCTGCGGTGGCGCTTCCTGTACAGTAATGAGGTCTTCCGTTCATGCGATAGTCAACCTTCCGGCGTTTATCTGCGGTGGTGCTTCCTGTACGGTAATGAGGTCTTCCGGAGTGAGTGGTCTTTCTGTGTGAACAACTTTCTTTACGATAGCGTGAAGTTATAAAACATCGCGTCCGCAGAGATCTCTTGTTAGTCGTACGTTCGTAATGCCCACGGACTGTACCGACGTTTTGGTGTACTTGTTTTTCATGGCGATCCTTTTGTTAATCATTTACGCGGTGATAGTGACTATCTTGCTGATTGACGCTCTGCAACGGTGTGCGTGTTAGTTCATTGACGTTTGTTAGTGTTTCATGGTTCGTTTTGATAATTGTTTAGTTTTTTGTTCCGTAGGGAGACATCTTTGACCCATTTTTACATATTGTGTGTGTTTTTTGTTTTTTCTTAGGAAGACGTATGAATCGCAATCGGCAAACGATGACTTCAGTTATTGCAAACGCTCTCCAGTGGACGGATGTCGTGGAGTCTTTAAACGCCCGTGTATTTTGCGGTGTCATTTTGAATCCTCCTCCCCCACGCGACATCGCGGACCCGGTCGGGTTTCTTAACCGTTGTCGTGTTCCCTTCCATTGTAAGATGTTTGAAGAGTTCAACAACACTCTCGATCGGCCTAGTTTCAAGATTTTCGCGCAACTCGAGTGTCGGTTTTTGATTGAAAGAGAGAACGTCGAGACGCACGAAATCTTAGGGGTGCTGCAGCCCATCTTCCTTTCGGCACGGACTGCGGTGTTAACCCGAGGTGATGAAATTTCGGAATTTTTCCTTTCTAGTATCGCGAAACCTATCAATTCCAAATTCGACGAGTTTTCCGAGAGAGATTCCGCAAAATCGTTGGCCTCTATCGTTGCTCTTGATGTGTCGGTTCACTTGTTCGAACCTATCGCTCATTCTGCCTCTTCTTTTCTTCCTCTTCCGGCATCGATAGCGAGACGTCATGCTGTGATAAACGTGCAAAATCGAGACGATAAATGTTTCCTGTGGGCGCTGGCATCGGCTCTCTTTCACACACGTCAGCCCCCACACACCAAAATTCCACATTCAGAGCGTACGTCTACCTACCAAACGCTTATCGATGAATGTGAAAAGTCTCGATTTGCGCGGCATCTCCTGGCCCCTGCCCGTTCACGAGATAAAACGATTCGAACGTCAAAATACTAGTTTTTCGTTTAACGTTTTCACTTTAGAGTTTGATTCGGCCAACACATCTTGGAAAATCGTAGGTCCTGTGCACTTTTCGGGTACGAAGAAAGAGAACCATTTCAATTTCTTGCAGATACACGGGCAAGGTGGACGGTCCCATTACGTCTGGATCAAAAACTTAAGCCGACTGGTCCAGTCTCAACATTCCGGGAACAAGGACAGGATTTTCGTTTGCGACAGATGTTTAAACGTGTTTCGCTCGCAATCGTCTCTGGAGGCTCACGACGTCGATTGTCGATCCGTGGGGTCCCCCGCACGTTTGATCCTTCCGTCGGACGACTTCCTCATACGTTGGGCCGCGAAGGACGTGCCTTCTGTCTTCCACCATCTGTCGAAAGACGTGCAGCGACCGAGACATTCGTCGACTCCTACCTTGTCTTCGACATTACAACAACATCGACGACAAACCGCCGTGGCCGAAGTGGAAGTGTTTGCAGTGTAGACGAGAAGAAGAACTGCCTTGTTTCGAACACGCGCACATCGAGTCGCCGCTTCCGAAGTGGAAGTGCGTCGAGTGTCGCAAAGAGGACTTTTGACTAAGTTTTGAAATAATTCACAAAGGAATTATGAAAATAATTCGGAAAATAATTTTTCTTATATCACTGGTTTGATGTCAATAAATAAAAAACTTTCAATTCGTGCTGTTTTTCATTTGTTTTTTCTACCATCGCCTCGTAGGGTTTCCTTCTTTTCCAAACTAAATATTGACGACAACAACAATTCATATTCTATCATGAAACATAAATAGGTCTTTTAAAAAAAATTCAAAAACTATAGTGTTCAATATCCGCGCGCGCCGCCGCTTGCCTCCCCGCCAACGCTCACGGAGCGCGCCAGCGTCGCACTTGCTCACATGCGGCTGCTGCTTGGGGGCCTCATTAACGCGCTATCGACAACGGACATCCGCATCGCCGAGCGCGCTATCGCTATCGCCAACGCCGCATCCGGCTCGCGCCGGCATCCGGCTCGCGCAATGGCCTCGGTCGGCCTACACACAGCGCGTACTATCAGTACCTCTAACAACACACCTCCACTCCGGATGTCGCCGTAGCTCAGAGCCAGAGCGCTGGGAAACCCCCCCCCCCCCGAGTAGTACACAGGAAACGGGGCTCCGTCTGGTTCGAATCCGCCTCGGACGACGCATTTTTGAAACACCACTTCACTCCAACACGTCACGCACACACGCGCTTACGCACTTCGCCACAAGAGCGCGCACACGCTTACGCACTTTGCCACTAGAGCGCGCCAGCGTCGCTATCCTTCTCCTTCGCCACCAGAGCGCGCTCACCATCAGCCTGGCGGGAGGTGACGACACAGACCCCGTCACCACACGTGCGGGTACGGCTTCAGGACGTGACGTCAGCGATAAGATCTTATCTGTGACGTCAGCGATAAGACGTGACGTCAGCGATAAGATCTTATCTGTGACGTCAGCGATAAGACGTGACGTCAGCGATAAGACATGACGTGACGTCAGAGATAAGACCGGAAGTGGTGTCAGAGATAACACCATATCAGTGACGTCACTTCCTGGGGCAGAACCCGCCTATCTCCCCTACTGCAATAGTTAAACAGGAACAAATGCTTTCTGACTCGGTGTTAACAGGGGACTTTAAAAAAATTAATAATACAGTTAATCGGTTGCTCAACATCCCTTTGATAGAAAAACAGAAACAATTGTTTGGGCGTAATGCACCTTGAAAAATATTTATTTTATAATCAATTTCTTTCCTATTTGATAAATATATCGACTTGCAAATTGTAGGATTTAAAAGAGAATATAAAAATCAAATAAAAGTTATGCTCATACTCGCCGTAAAAATGCGAATTTAGCATAATTAAATTGGCCACAAAATTTGTTTACAAGCAAGTGCATTTTAAGCGTATGTGGCATGCAAAAGCGCGGCACTGGAGAACTGTTTTTTCAGTATGCCCATCCCACGCTATTCTGCTAGCGCGAATTAATTAAGCGCAAACAAATGGGGTCTACTAAGATGTTAATTTCTTATAAACAATTACATATATCTCGAGAACGAGGTACAATATCACCGAACGGATTCCGGAATTTTGCATCACATTTAAACGCTATTCAGATTAGACAATAAAAAAATTTGCAACAATTGCAAATTTATAAACAATTTCCAAATTTTGCAAATCTAAAGGGGGAGAGTCTCCTGATGTCCCAGAACCAAAAACCGCGAATTAACAATTTTGCAACAATTTATAATTTATAAACAAATTCGAAATATGCGTTAGAACGGCCGGGAAGGCTCCGCAAATTGTGCCTGAAATGAATATCTCAAAATAGCAGTTTGACAGGAGTTACAAATCGATTACTAAAAGTTAGAATAATTGTTGCTAAAATGATAAATATTTACTGGCCTACAGACAATCATTCTGGACGGAAAACCCCGCTTAGAAATATTTTTTTCGTCGTGGCGTACGCGCAGGCAAACTATCTCCTTCGGCAGGGAAATATGACGATATTTCCGTCTCGTACGTAAACGAACTAGCCCACTCCCCCGAGACAGCGTTCTTTCTGCCCCTTGGGATGTTGGAGACAACTGTGGTTCTACCTGCTAGCGATTGGTCAACGCGTCCCTCCCCCTGCCCTCCCCCAGGCCGAGGGGTGTCCAAGTTTGTCGGCGCGGTGTGGAAGAGAAGAATTTTGAACGACATTTTTTCTGAGGGAGAGGGTACATTAATAATGTACTTCAATAATGTACATGTATTGTATGTGAATTTGTTTGCCGGCCACTTTATCTGAGGGAAAGGGTACATTTTTTAATTGTCCATGTACATTTTTCCAAATATTAGTAACATTCACGTAATTTTGAGTTACTATGAGCAATAATAAAAAATATTATAAACAAGATTTTCTCAAAAACATTTTCAAATTATTCTTTAAAATGTTTTACGCCCACTGCTAAATGCACTATTAAACCTACATAAACGCCATTTTGCGGTATGATTTTGTTTTCCCAAAAATTACACAAATGTAAATTTTTTATCTCTCGTGTCGTTAATTTTTAAATTATCGGCGATCGTATACGTGACGTAATTGTATTTGTGAGTACATGGGCTTTAAAATATGTCTGATGAAGTTTCCTGAAAACCCAAAAGTGTTTTCTGAAAATGAGCTTCATAATGCGCTGTTTCAAAAACGCTCAAACGCCATTTTCTCGAAAACGGCTCCAATTTTTTCATTAAATTTTCCTATGGATAGTACCGGTAGCGGTAGCTCAGTGCATCAACTGATGTCTCTTCAGCGCCTCTAACCGGGAGGTCTGAGGTTCGAGTCCTGACGGCGGCAGGATTTTCGACACTAGCTGTTCAGCTAGGTCGAATTCAGTTGCTGTCTGGAGGAAAATTCTAGCGGCCGGCTGCTCTGATCGGTAGTTTTCCGTGGTTTCTCCGATCAACACCAGGCGAATGCCGGAGCAGTACCCTACCAAACGGGCCACGGACCGCGCGCGATCTGTCCTTCCTCATCCTTGTCCTATCCTCTCCCCTTACACACACACTTACACTAACATGCACTACACTACCACATATTCCGGGTGACCAGTCGGGGAGTTAGAGCTTGTCCTGACTGGGGCCGTGCCCCGCTGGTGGGAGATTCCTGGTTAGGGGAAGCCCCACTAGCCGACGGTAGGTCGGCGCCGGATCTCGCCATCCAGCGGGGGAAGATCACCGCCATCTCCCGAGAAAAAACATGCACTACACTAACGGGACTAATGACCAAAATAGTTGACGCGCCCGGAAACACGAAAAAATCAATCAATCAATCCTATGGATAGTAATAAATCCACTGTATAAAACCACATTAACGCCATTTTGCCATATTCCTTTGGTTTAAAAAAATACTGTAATAGATTTTTTAAATATCTCTCCTATTGGTGTTTACATTACAGTCATTTCTTATACACAATCTCATTTGTGAGTACCGCCGTCGTCACGTAAAATGGGCAAAGCCAATTTCTGAAGTCCCAGTACTTCTGCACATTCTGACAGCACTGTACGGAGAACAACGCCATCTGCTTCTTTCATAGTTAACTATTACAAAAGAACAATCTCAACCAACTGCCAACGACTGAGAAGCTGATAGGCCGGATTTCGCCCAATCAGCATATCTAGAATCAACGTTCCGTATGATAGGTCTATTTATCCTAAGGGTTGAGAGTATTGGCGCAGAAGGCACAAGGTGCGGGAATGATCACACAACGTCCTAGTGCAAGCCATTCGATGGCCTACATGAAATACATCAATAAAGATAATATTATGCATTACGACATAAATATATTTAGCACATACAATAGAATTAGTGGATTTGAAAAATGTTTAATTACATTTTTCACATGATCTAGGTTTACTTGCGAAAAATCAATTGAATTAATTTTAATGCAAAACAACTGAAGTATATGAACGAATATTACGAATCCGGGTCGAAGAAATGAAATGTGCGAAGGCGGCTCCAGAATCGGGAAAATGTTTGGGGGTGGGAAGTTTTGGCGAAAAAATAGTATTTAAGTATCTGGTTTTACTAAATTTAACATTTTTGCAACAATTAAACTAGGTATTTAGTAATAATTTAGCATCTCTTGTCAAAATTGTTATTTTGCAATATTCAACTCGGAGACAAATTGAGGACCCTCCCGGTCCGTACAGCACACGTTTCGAAATTGTTTATAAAATGTTTATTTGTTGCAAAATTGTTAATTCGTAGTTTTCGGTTCTGGGACATCAGGGAACTCTTCCGACTTCAGAATTGCAAAAATTGAACATTGTTTATAAATTTGCAAATATTGCAAATTGTTTATTTTCTCTAAACTGTCTTTAAACGAAATGCAAAATTCCACAATCCGATCGGCGGTATCTCCTTTCATTATCGAGATACGAGTATGTAATTGTTTATAAGAAATTAGTTCGTCATGACAAGTCACATTTGTTTGAGAGTCAATCTTTTCGCAGTTACCTCACAAATCTGCCCTTCAAGTCGTTTTGCAAACGCAACGTACACTCTTCTTCCATCTGACCCTGTCACCACAATGCTATTTGAAACTACCTTCAGAATGTAAGTCGATTGAGGTCATTGCTTATCGAGTCAAAAGCATGGAAACTTAAGTTCTTACGAGTACAATTGTTCCCTAAATCCGTAAATGCCAAGAAGGTCATCTTCTGAGATCGCACAAATTCTCCGAGCATATAAAAGAATCTGTCGATTCAACTAGGAACCCGCTACACTATAATAGTCATAACATTCACACATTCTTTAATTTATTATGTTCTTCAAATGCTCCCGTGTCTCTGGAAAGCAAAAACCATACACTACCATTTCAACTAATAATTACCATTCTTAGAATGAATAAGTTTCTTTTTAAATTTGTGCGCCTTCCTAACGCGTCTCCAAGCCCTTTTGGGGGCATTGGACGCTTAATATAATGCTCTTTGAAATATTTTTTTATTGTAGTCTGTCATTTACTTTAGTTCCTTCGGCCAGGGGCATGTTCATATCTCCTTTTAATCGTTTGTAGAAAATCATTTCAAATTATATTATTAGCAACGGAATTGTAGAGTTTTATTGAATTTGAAATGACTGCTTGGATTATTTGGGACTTAATGAACAAAATATAGCTACCTGAACTTGACGCTATGAAAAGTAAACGCAAAATGCGACAAGTATCAGTATATTATCAATATTTGTGCAAATGTTATGAATATACCGAAGTTAATAAAATTTCTAAACTAACACATGTATTTAAAGGAATTCACAAATCAAATGCATAGAGACCAAGTAAAAATAAAACCATACACAGTACTGAAGACTACAGAAAAATAACTAAAGTACTGGATGAAAAAGATATGGAATACCACACATATCAAACAAAATAAAACAGAGTATTCCGTGTAGTACTTCGTTATATTCACTGTCTATGAACAAAGAAGAAGTCAAAGATGAACGTAAATCTCAGGGCCTTCTTGTTCGTAACATACAGAAAGTGCGATATCGGGTATCCTAGAATATTTTAGACCACCCTTTTTTCCACCTCCACATTATGGAGTTAGAACCACACAAAAACAACAAAGAAATTTACAAAATTGACGAACTTTTGAATGCAAGAATCAAATTTAACCATAATATAAAAAGAAAACACCAGTTCAATGCCATCGGTGCCAAAAATACGGTCAAACTACTGTAAAGACACGCGTAGATGCGTAAAATGCGGCATTGGGTATTTAACAAATGAATGTCGAATGGATAAATCACAGCCGGGTACATGCATGCTGAGTTCATGAAACCAGCCAGCAAATTACAAGGGTTGTCAAGTATACCAAAATTATATTAATAAACGAAACAGAGAAAAGTAAGTTATCGCCACCACTTAAAATTAAAGTTTGAAATTTTTCAAAATTATGAGACTTTGACAAAAATTACATCTGCGCCATTCTCTTAAAGTTTTACTGTTCTTTTTGTGAAAAAAAGTTAAGAAAATATTTGAGACGGTTTTTGAGAAAATGTTTTCATGTAAAGTGCTTAATTTTTTAGCACAATTTACGGAAGAAAGTTCTTATTTTTCAAACAATTTTAAATTATCTCTTTTAAAGAGCTGATTTTTAGAACAGATTCTGTTTATGGAAAATATTTCTACCTTCAATTTTGTAGTTTTGAAATGTTAATATATAACAATTTTCGAAAATTCAGAGTTTGCTGGAAATGAGACTAACACTCCTTTTTTTCTGCCGAGAAGAAAATTTAAAGAAAAAATTGGAACCGGTTTTTTAGAAAAAAAATGCTTAAAATATGTAAAAACTGTCTAAATTCCACACAAAATTTGCGAAAAACACTCATATTTTTGATAAATTGTAGTAAATGACCTTATTTCAAAATTTGCCTTTAAAGAACACTTTCCATGAAGAAAAAATCTCTAACTTCAATATTGTGGATCCAGGAAAGCACCGAAAACTTTTTGAATATTTTATTTTTCGAAAAATTAGATATTTCAACGAAAATGTGACCTACGCTAATCACTTAAGCGTTCTTCACGCGGTTCGAGGTCAAAGTTACATCAAGATTTTTGGAGCCATTTTTGAGAAAATTTTGAAAATATAGAGGTTTTTCCTAAAGAACTCCCAAAATAAAAGTGTCCGTTTCAAATTCATGGGGCCTTGAGTTCCTTTAAATCGATCAAAGTATACCAATTTTGGAAAAAAAATCGGCACTACGGCTTAGGCACTAGCGTTGACCAGAGACGGACGAACGGTCGGACAGACAGACGCTTTGCCGTCAATCGATTTTCTGTATCAAGGACCCATAAGCATTGTTTCTGATTACACAACGTGTCAGAGGAAGTATTTTCGTATATTCTCGAATACAAACACGATTTACCCACTTTTTCGTTACCAGGACCTGGCAATGAGTTTTTCTCTCAAAAATTTGCCGGCCCACGATTACAACATTTTCTCTTGTCACGAAGTACGCATAAGAAAGTAAAAATGTGATATAGACGCCAATAGGTAGTAGCTGGGGAGAGGATAGGGAAAAATACAAAAACTAACACAGACTAAACGTATTAAGGAACTTACGAGTACGAGAAAGTCTGTGCCATTTTGGAGCAACACTAGATAAGTTAACCTTTGAATCTTAGAAAGGGGAAAGCAGAATATACATAACAAGGAAAGCTGAAGCCACAGCGAATAGCTGGGAGTTTTAAACTGCAAGATTTAAAAAAAAAAAGTATTTTATGGCAATGTTCATAAGACGCTAAATAAAACTTTAATCCGTATTTTATTTTGTTGTAGATTATGATCTTCCTACTGAGTTAGTCAAACAATCTTGAAAAAATATTCTTTTTTTTTTGTATTCTTGTATCGAATACAGTAAATTGCCATTGAGAGATTGTTTGGTGATTCCGGGCGCGCTAACTATTATTAGTACTGTCAGTGTTGTGCATTTTACTCCTTGGGAGGTGGTAGAATTCTTCCCTCGTTTAAACGGTTGATCCGCCGTCCATCCACAACACTTCGGCTTACAGTGTTTCACTTCCAGATATCTTTCCAAGCGCGGTAACACTACAACCGCGCCATGAACTATGCTCCAATCTGGTCTCCCGTCATGTGTGGTAGAGTTGGGCATGTCAGTGCGTGTGTGTGTGTGATTGTGTGTGATTGGTGTGATGTGTGTGTGTGTGTGTGTGTGTGTGTGTGTGTGTGTGTGTGGTGTGTGTGTGTGGTGTGTGTGTGGTGTGTGTGTGTGTGTGTGTGTGTGTGTGTGTGTGTGTGTGTGTGTGTGTGTGTGGTGTGTGTGTGTGTGTGTGTGTGTGTGAGAGAGAGAGAGAGAGAGAGAGAGAGAGAGAGAGAGAGAGAGAGAGAGAGAGAGAGAGAGGAGACAATAATTGAGGCAGAAATGATCCGCTGTCCGTAGTCCATTTGTTAAGGTATTGTTTCGGCATTTTTACTATCTCGTATACATACGTATATACGGCGTATAGACATGTATACGTAGTATAGAGGTAGTTGTGTAATGCTGCGCAAATAATTGGCGGATTTTTCTGGTATTTGTCGGAAAAAACAGAGGAAACTGCCGGATAAGAGCAGGCAGCAGCTGCAATTCTCCTCGAATCAGTAGCTAAATTCGACCAAGATATGTAACTAGACTCAAACATCCCTCACTGTCGGGTCTCTTTCGGTCAACGACGTAGTATTGGCATGTGAAATGATGAAACTGAATTATTGCAACCTGTGCAAAGAGTCGTTAAAATCGTAGTGAAAGTTTCATTTTCGTTACAAAATTTAAAATTTTCAACATGCAAGTATTCAATTTTTCAAATATTTCTTGTAAACATATCTATAACATGAACCTCTTGTCTGATTAACAAATCAGGCAAATAAATAATAACACTGTAAGCCAAAGTGTTTTCAAAAAACTACTCTCATTTTTTTTAAATGTGACTTTCAAGTTTTTTATAACACTGGATTTCTCTAATACGTATTCGAATGAGTAAAAGTTCTTTGGTTAATTTCTAAAATGGAAAACCGGTATAATTTTGTGGTTTTTATAAAAACTAATGTGTCGATTTCGAAACTAATGTCGAAAAAATGTACCGATACGAAATAAAAAGGACCTTTTTGTCGTTCTGCAATTAAACGATTAGGAACCCCCGTTCTCTACCATTTGACTGAACATCGGGATCGTGAACGGCTTACTACGTAGTAAAGAGGAAGTAATTATCCAAGATATTTTTTCGACATTTTGATGAAAATGCTCAACCTAACTCGTTGCGAGTCGAATTTGATTCGGATAATATAATTTTGAGGGCATTTCATATAAGTCAATACGAAATCTTTAAAATTTACTCACAACCTTCTCCAATTCTTTTTAACTGTGAGCTCAATGTGAGTAAAATGTTCTTACAATTATGATTTATGTTCGATTATTAGTAAATTCTCTGGAATTCGGAAATTTTATTTGAAGTTTTTTGATCCTGACTTACATCATCAAAATTGAAAACAACTTTTCTTAGTGAAATCTATCGCCAGTACACTATAAAATCTTTCAATTTTATAGTGTACAATTTTCAGAATATTTATATTTTTCGCGTATTTTTTAGATAAATAGTAGCAAGGTTTCAAAAATATTAAAAAATATTTTCTCAAAAATTAATTTAATGTTGTATTTGCCGAGTTGATATTCCTCGAAAAGTAATCTTTGTAGAAGCACTCTCTTAGGCGAACGGTTAACATCGCGGCCAGTATGGTAGTCATAACTTAGTGAGTTCGAGCCGTACCTAAGATTTTTTTATTTTTGATTTTTTTCATACATGAGAAGTAGCCAGGTGTAAGATTCATTGTCATATTATCAATTTTTGTTTCAATGTTTTCGTGGCCCTCAAAAGGACCGGTCTTCAGGCTATCCTTCAATAGGATGACCAGAAGCCCTCGTTCTCTACTACCTGAAGCATTCGCCGTGGTAGAGAACGGACGAGATTAGCAGCGTAACCTTCACTGTTTGCTACCCCATCCCTCATACCAGTTCCCACAGGGCATCTGCATTCGTTGGCTGCGGGTTGGGCCAATTTTCAGAAAGTGTTCTTTTTGTCTCGGCCCACACGTTCTCAGTTGGGTTCATATCGGCGCCACAAGGCGACCAATCGAGAAGCTCGACTTGTTCCTGCCTTGCAAACCATTTCTGAACCAACTGAGATTTATGGACTGGAGAATGGTCCTGCTGAAAACGTATTACACCGTCAGGATAAAGCACCCGTACGGAAGGGACCATAACATTTTCTAGGATGTGCACATATTCCCCGCCGGTCAATCCTCGCCCATGGGGGCCTTGGTCTATTCTGTGCAACATACCTAAACCGCGCGCGCTCATCCACCCCCAACATGCCACGGATACGCGACCGGAGCGGTAAGCTCTCCTCTAGATAGCGACTGAATTCGACTTAGCTGACAAGCTAGTGTCAAAAATCTTCCTAGTCGGGACTCGAGTCTAGGACCTCAGCAATTATAAACATTATTGTAGTACTTGCGTGTTAAAGTGCTTCAAATAAAGTTTTTGAAAATTCAAAATTTTTTGTGAAAACGAGCTTCCAAATTTTGCATTTACTGAAACGCTTAAACGCTATTTTGTTAAAAACTGCTATAAATTTTTCATTGAATTACTATGAGGACAAATTTTTACTCTTCTTTAATAGTCTTAATGTAATATTTCGATTGTACTATTAAGAAACCGAAAAGTTGACAATTTTTTTAAAAAAAAGTACTTTGAACGGCGATTGATGACAGCTGGCAGAAGTATGTCTCAAGACAAAAAAGCTAGGTTACAGCAAAGAAAGTCTGTGCCATTAGTACCACTCTTGTAATTAATATTGCTTTCAAGTTTCTTTAATATAAAATGTGTTTTTATAAAATAAACTTTAAAATAGGGAATGGGTGGCTCTGTGTCAATGTGATATACCATTATTCGGAGAGTAATGGCTTCGATTTCCTGTCTGCGTAGATACTTTTATCCATTCTATTACCAAAAAATCCACTAATTTACAAAATTCTACATTTGTCTACTCAACGTTAGGCTTGAAACGGGCAAAATTCGCGAAAGAGAACAAGGAATTTAAAAAAAAATCGTAATAGATGCGCAGCATTGATATCAAAATAACACGATTTTAAATCGGGAATAACAAGTATTTTAAAATATTGTATTGTTATTTTCATTTTTACACGAACAAAACTTACCTAGAGCACAAACTTTACTGTGAAATTGCGATCTTAATGCTTCGGATACCTCGAAGATACACTTAGTACTTCGGAAAGAAATTCGTTTAGCAAGAAATATCTCAGAATTCTACCTGTATAACGAAGAAATATCATGGTTTTATTGTATCTGTATGTAATTCAATAAATCCCGTCTGGACGTCTCCTGTCTGCCTTGATACGAGTTTTATTCTTACTATACTGTTTGTCTCCTTTACTTAGATAGAAACAAAATAGTAAATGCATGTACTGATTCACAAACGCTTTTCATAGATAATGTGAATAAAGATTATGGAACTGTTGGTGTTACAGTTACAATTATTCTTAATGTGTCAAAACGTATTTGCAATGTCTTACTTTGAAGTTAATACGGTTTCCAGAAAGTAGGTCTGATAAATATTTCTGGAATCCCTTGTCTTCATGGTAGAGGCTTAGATTGTAAATTGAAATTTCATAGCTTTAAATTAAAATGAAATAAATTTCAAAATTAAATTTGTCGAAAAAGGGTTTTGAATGTGGAAATGTTCCTGAACATTGATTGCTATGGTGTATGCTATTGGTGTTAATTATGTATGTAGATAGATCAGTAGGTATAAATATATTTTGTGTTTTCAATTTTGTAAAATACAACAAATATAATACAAATTTTTAATAAAAAATTAACAGTGATTTTTTCATTTCGAAAAAATATTTCGACCAAATTTAACAAAAAAATACTGCTTTTAGTTACACACAAGGCGACAATATTAATGACGTCTTTCTGTTTTCTAGGATATTATAGTTCAGAAAAGAGTTGCATAAAATCATCTTTGTTGAGAGAGATTATCGATTTTCCCCCATATTCCTGAAGCTACTTCCAACCTGTCAATTGTCTTTGGAAGTACTTTCGACTCCAAGTAAAATGAGATAAGACCACATACAGCGTTGCCACTAGGCAAGATAAGAAAAATCAATATTTTAACTCACCGCTGAGAAAACTGAACTACTTCCTATTCATTATACAAAGGGCTCAGAAAAGCAAAGCCATACAAGAGCTAGTTATCTCAATAGAGGAAGGGAGACCTGTCTGTTTCAGAGGCGGAAAATACTGTTTTTTAGAAATAACTAGCAGTTTATAGCTCACAGCAATTCGGTATTGCTCCAGCTTTTCATGTTATGAGTATTTTGCTTTCCTCTCTCTCAGATTCAAAGGTTAACTTACCTACTGTTGCTCCAAAAATCACACAGACATTTTCGTACTTGTTAGTCTCTTCATACATTTAGTGAGTTAGATTTTCCGTTTTCCCCATCCTCATCCCAGCTACTAACTATTGGCGCCTGTGACACATTTTTACTTTATCATACTTCGTGACAAGAGAAAGTGTTGTAACCGTGTGCCGACGGATTTTATACTGAAAACTCTTATTAACAGGTCGTGGTAAGGAAAAAGAGGATGAAACGTCTTCGTATACGAGAATACAGCAAATTACTTCCTCTAACACGTTGTGTAATCAGTAGAGCCCGGACGTTTGGCAAAATGCGTATTTGTTATTGTTACTATTTTACAGAGTTAGCAGAAATTTTTTTTCCCAGCGCAGGACATTTTACCCAAAAACAGAGGACATTTCAATGAAAAGGAGGGCATTTTACATTTTTGATAGTCCACGATGTATAAACTATGTACTCAACAATTCCAAACTAAATTAGTCTTTGAAAATCACATTAGACTTGACGTCATTAAAAATGATAGCTT
>BLKR01016277.1:0-32426 GCA_011170035.1 Teleogryllus occipitalis | reverse complement strand
GATCTCGCCATTCTGCGGGGGAAGATCACAGCCATTTCCCGAGGGAAAAACATGCACTACACTAACGAGACTAATGACCAAAGCAGTCGACGCGCCCGGGAAGACGAAACAACCAATAAAAAAATTCAAAATAGTACTTATATTGACGTATGGTGACGTGTTATGAAGTGTAGAATAGAAAAGTAGTAGTAGTAGCAATAGAGAAGTTGAAAGAGAAGTGAAGTGCTAATTTGCGAAATGAAGTGCTGTGTAATTAATAAGTCGTGTACTTATTAGTTTAAAATAATTGTGCAGGAGATCCATAAATGCCATGCTATTATTGCTCTTCTTAACATTTTTCGTCTTCTTCTTCTTATTATTATTATTGTTGTTGTTGTTCGGGCCCACACGCAAAGGCAGGAAAAGAGGTAGAAATACAATACTTCCTGCCCAGCTGCAACCGGAAGCGCAGTATGGAAAATCTCCACACGCCGTTGCGACACTCTTCGCACGTGCCCCGTTTGGTAGGGTACTGTTCCCACATTCGCTTGGTGTTGATGGGATAAACGACGGAAAACTTCCGATCAGAGCAATCAGCCGCTAGAATTCTCCTCCAGACAGCGACTGAATTCGACCTAGCTGAAAAGCTAGTGTCGAAAATCCTGCTGCCGTCAGGACTCGATCATAGGACCTCCCGGTCAGGGGCGCTGCAGTGACGTCAGTTGATATACCGAGCTATCGCTCCTGATTTATTATTATTATTATTATTATTATTATTATTATTATTATTATTATTATTATTATTATTATTATTATTTGTTAAAAGAATTTAAAGTTACAATTATTAATATACCTAATTGTATTGTGTAATTTGTATTATTCTGCTACCACGTTGTGTAAACGTACCTGCAGAAATAATAAACATCTATATCTATCAATGGATCTTTGGTCCCGGCAGGGCGCGCGTCAGTTGGCTCACATTAGCCCCGCGCTCTGTGGGACTCGCCCAGCGCCATCTGCTTCGGCGACGGCCCCAGCGGCGGCGGTGGCGCGGCTGCACACACCAAGCCTCAGGAGTTACAGAAAGCCCCTTGCAGCAGTCTGTTTGAACGCTGTCTTTTGTTTCTCTGTTTGCGTTGTCTCCCAGCATCAGCTTCATATTGGAGCAAATCATTCCAAGCAAGACATCACAACGATTTTCAACTACCCGAGCGACGGGTCAATGTCATTTGATACGCAGGGTCCAGTGTGGACTCACCTAATTAGCAAATGCTTGTGTGCGTCTGCTAGTCCTAGCTTTTGTCTTCTCGTCCACCGGCGCATACACCGAAATCGTCACGCATTATCATCCACGTGATAGCGGATCTCGAACGGCTTTTCGAAGTCCGCACGTCCAATGAAGCTCGCAAAACAAACGGCTGCTATGCTGCGGTTTTTATGACGAGGCGCGTCAGGGCCTGTCGTCACGGTGGGATTATGTCACTGAATTTCGGCCATGCCCAGCAGTGCTTGATACGGTCACGATCATGCCACATCTAGCAGCACGAACGAGAAAGACGCGAAATTCAGTGACAATGCCACTGTGAAGACAGAGCCTTACGGCCATGTTATGAAAAGCGAAGTATAGCTCACGGAAATAAAAACTTCAGTTTTTTTGCCGGAGCGAACCTGGCGACCGGTGGTCTCGTGACTAGAGACCGGATTTTTATGTAATTACATATTTTTTGCCTTTCTACTTACCGTTCTCAGAATTGAAATCTTTCCGAATCGTCGCCATCCTAACAGAATATCAATTTTTTTTCGTTTCACAGTTTTACATATTTAGTACTATTATTACATATTTTACGTATTTTGCTATTTTCGCAGAATATCTTTTAATCTACCAATTTTCTTCAATTTTATTACATTTTTTATGATAATTTTTTTTCAGAATTTTTTCCTATATAAATTCTAAGTGCTGTCGACTCGAGGTGCGCTACATTAAGATGCTGTCGGTTGTTTTTACAGTCCGGCGCACCTGCTTCAGTTAGCTCAGTGATGGAGAAGTACGCGACTGAGATCATTTTCACCTTTAGGTGTGAAAAGTGTTATGGACCTCGCGTTTCGTGACTTTTAACCTTAATTTTCGAATAACTTCGGCGATCGCCGACGTGAAACAACTTGTTGAGAATGCTTCACGCTGCAGTGATTGTTTGCTAGTTGTAGGTATAGCCAGTTTGTTCGAGGGCTTCCAGGCGTCTAGTTTGCCTGGTAAACTATGGTCCTGGATAGAGATAGATAAAGCTTTTATTACTGACGGGAATGTCGTAAAGTTCAAAAGGTGCATCAACTTATGCTCTCCAAATGATTTTTAAAACATTTGAATTATTTTTAAAATTTGTTTCGGAATTTTTTGATAAATGTAACTTGGAATTAGATTAATGTGTTTTATCATTTGTGTATTTTAATATTATGTATTATACCTGATTTTACGTATTTATTACATATTTATGTACATTTTTGGCGTTTCATACTACATATTTTTTCGGTCTCTACTCATGACTCAAACTCATAGGCTCTTTGACTACCGAGTAGAGATTGGCTTAACATCTTTTCTTCAATAACTGTTATTGGAATAACAATCGAGCCGTAATAACGGTTATTAATAACAGTTGAAAAGTAACACATCCATGATAAGCAACGTAACATGGCCGACTGTATGTGTTAAATCTGTTTGGCGACTGCTAAGAGTTAAACCAGGCAAAACTAATGAAGTTGGTAGCACCGTAAAGTTTGTGCAGCTACCTTACGGCGCATGCTTGCATTACGTTCCCAAACATATTTGGATAATTTGGTTAGAGAAACAGCTGATATGAACGATACTAGATAAACTGCCAAGGAAGAATAGTAATTGATATGACGAGTCGTAAATGTGTATAGAATATTCCTAAAATAACAGTAATTCGGGTTCAGATTGCAAATATTCTATCGAATATGCAACTTGTACGTAGTGAAGTGACAAATGCCAAAATAATAAGGAGAAACTGTTTTTGCTTACCTACAGCTAAAATGGTAAACACTGTTGAATATCAAATATTATAATACGATTTATTTGTTAATGGGGTTATTAATGTAACAAAGAAGTTAATAAATATATTGAACGGATTTAATTTTAAGAACGAACTTCTTATAGTAATGTATGCAATAAAATATAAAAATATTGTGGCTCATGGCGTGTAATAGTGAGGAATTATTTATTAATTAATCTACAATTTCAGCACTTGCTAATCACGATTGATTAGCTGCAATGAAACTGTTATCGTACAAAATAGTTGCCGCCAAAACTCGTAATAGTTCAGGTTGGGCCCAATAGGTTGCAGTTCTACGAATTTCAACCTATAACAGCCAGTAACAGGATAAATGAAATAACTGGTATAAGCGTAACTGTTAAGAAATAATAGTTTAGCTGTTAAGGACACATCCCTACTGTGGAGTACATGAACGGGACGAATCACGCCGCTTTGCTATCTTTTCGAAATTGCATCATTCCCCGGTCGCGTGAGGTCGCCAGGGGTGTGGGCGTGGTAGCGTGTGAGTCATCGGCAGCGACAGCCACTCGCACTGCATCTAAGGCCGTGGTGCAGGCGGTAGCGTCCGGTCGGTCGCGCACCAACATAGAGTATGTAGTGTCGACAAGCGAGCGTTTCTGCAGGATTGCTATACTCGTAACTTGAGCACGCTACGAAGTTGAAGGAAAAAATATTTATAAAACACGCGGTGAATAACGGGGTATGGGGCCGTTCCATTGTAATATTCTGGGGGTAATTGTGCAGAAAACGAGAGCTCCGTTCATGCCAGAAAATATTTTTCAAAATGTATCAAAGATGTTTACAGAAAATCTAAGCGCCCTGTGGTCATGATTAGAAGGGGATTGTTTGATCGATTTGTGATGTACAGGGTAGAACTGCTTTGGGTTTTCTTTTTAGACAAATGTTTTATTTTATGGACACGATAATGTTTCTTTGTGTGAGTGTATGCGGTACAATTCGAAAAGGGTCATTGCCTTTGATTCACCCTGGGAGTATAAAATTGTCCCATTTAGAACTGACCCCAGTTTGTGCCTGATGGTGCACACCACATATACTTCACAATGTATGGTGTAAATATTGATGATATGATATTGATGCATGATGTAAATATGATGTAAAAATATTTTTAGGTGTTTGTCTTTAAGTCTACATCATTTTACAATTTAAATCGCTGTAGATTACTGATTGTCAAATAAAACCTAAGTCATTTTTACCTCTAACCTAGGAGTGAAAAAAACGGATTAATGTGTGTTAGAAACAACATTAATGAATTTTTGTTGAAAATTCACTTTCGTAAGACTTGTTTGATACTCCCGTGCCACAACTGTATTTCATCCGTAGAAACAGAGGCGGATTTAAGTGAGAAGACCCCGTCCAGCATGGACAACAGCACAGGAAAACATTCCTAAGATCTGATACTTCATTTTAGCCTAGTTTACCATTGAATTAGGACACAGCTTGTCTGGTAGCCTGCCGCAGCCTTCTGCGACTAGCGGGTTTTCCTCCAGGGTCGTGCAGGGGGTGAGGGGGTGTGTTTCTGTATTAATAGAAATACAATCGCTCGGGGTGTAAACTAGACTGCCGCGTAGTGCGCAGACATGTGGAGCACATGATATTTTTATTAAATTCAAATTTTATTTTCAATTTCCTTCTATGAATTTAAAATTCTTTCAAACAATTTTTGTATTTTTATATCTGTTAAATCTCTGATATTATCTTTTAATAAGTTGTTTTTAAATGACATTTATTTCCACTAACTACTTAGTACTTGTAGACTACACTACATTTACATTTGTAGATTATATTACATTTTTGTGTATATTTGATATGAAGAAGAGGGGACCTGAGAGCCATTTGCTGTCCTTTAATAATTTCTAATAAATCGATAATTGTGATTATTATTATTATTATTATTATTATTATTATTATTATTATTATTATTATTATCATCATCATCATTATTATTATTATTATTACTATTATTATTATTACTATTATTATTGTTATTATTATCATCTCTGCTTATGCTCATGTTCATCCCTGAAGACATCCAGTGTACACTTAAGCAACACAATCAGCAGACCAGGAAAACACTCTTTCTTGGGTTGGAAGAAAGGAAACCCGATCGACCACTTCGAACTAGGAAGATACACTGTGTCTTCCGGATACCGAATACTCTACCGAAATACAATGGATCCATTGTGCTCGCAGTGCCGTTAACCTCCCGTTCAGGAAGAAAGTGTTGTTACAAAATACTGTAGAGATGCTCAAATAATTTTCTAGATAGTATTGGAATTGTGGGTAAATAATTGGGATTCACAAAAAACTGTGTAAATCAATCAATTTTTGTAGAATGTCCTTTACCATTAATTAATGATATTTTTTAATATTTCGCCATTGTTTAGAAATAGCTTCACGATGCTTTCGACGTATTGATATGCTCGTTTCATTTTTCTTTGTGGGGGCGCGAATGCTTGATGTGGTCATCAAGAACACTTTAGTTTTACTTTCTCGTATATTAGTACATGCTGTGTCGTAGTTTGAATGTAGAGAAAGTTATGTAATGCTACAAAAAATTGATACCAAGATTTTTACCAAGAGACACGTTTTCGGGATCCCTGATAAAAAAATTTAAAGTCTCTTTGTCCGTCTTGGATTTCATCCATTCGTCCGCGGGGCCCTTCTGTTTGTCCATTAGCCCGTTCGTTAGTCTGTGTGTTAGTTCGTCAGTCTGTCTGTTAGTTCGTCAGTCTGTCTGTTACTTCGGCAGTCTGTTAGTTTGTTAGTTCGACAGTCTGTTAGTTTCTTAGTTCGGCAGTGTTAGTTCGTCAGTCAGTCAGACTGTCCGTTAGTTTGTCAGTTAGTCAGCCTGTATGTTAGTTTGTCAGTAAGCCAGTCTGTTAGTTTGTCAGTCAGCCTGTCTGTTCGTTCGTCTGTGTCGTCCGTGTCTATGAAGAACACTAGGGCTTAAACCAACAAAGTACTTTATCAAAAATAGATTTTCCCGATAGATCTGTCCCAGACCAAAGACCTTGCGAATTAGAAACGGATTTTTTAATTTTAAAGTTCCAATTTTCACTTTCTCGCCCTTACAAATGTAGGAAACCGAAAACCGGCGAATTTTCGACAGAAAAGCAGTTACTGTCGGATCCTGGTAAAAAAAGTGGATTAATACTTCCCCTGTATTTTGTAAATGATTACCTATAACGTATTGGTGAATCATCATACGAAACATACGTCAGAATCGTATGTTTTCTGGGTCCTTGATACCCAAAATCGATTGACGGCAAAATGTATATCAGTCCATCTGTCTGTGATCAACCCTAGCACCTTAACCATTCACCTTATTTTCTCCAACATTGATATTCTCCGATCGATCTGAACGAAGTTTCGAAGTTTCAAACGGATATTTTGAATTTTGAGTGAACTTTACATGAAGCCTCAAAAACATTTTCAAAATTTTCTCAAAAATTGCTCCAAAAATTTTTATTGAACTTTGTCCTTGGATAGCGCAAAGAAAGCTTCGGTGCAAGTCTCACGTTCGCTGAAATATCTGATTTTTCGAAAATTGCAAAAGTGCAGTTTTTCGGACGTCTTGCTTCATCTACAATACTGAAGCTAAGAGTTTTTGCGTAGTTAAATCTATTCATTGAAGACAAATCTTGAAATAGTTTTAACAACTTTTTTGTAAACCGCTCCAAATTTTTTGTTTAAATTTTCTTATCATATATCTCAAGGAACGATAAAAATATGATGCTAGTTCCAATACTGGCGAACTCCCTGTATTTTGGAAACTTGCAAAATGTCAACATTTCATACTATAAAATTGAAGGTAGAGATTATTGTCAAAAACAAAGTCTGTTGTAAATAATTAGCTCTTTAAAAAGTTTTGTACTTGTTTTTTTTTAAACGAGTAGATTTCGCGTAATTTATCTGAAATTTATGGAATTTCCGAAAACCTGATTTTCTCAAAAATACCGTACCATTTTTTTCATTAAATTTCACCTCGTATGTTCCAAGAGAAGGCAAAAAACATATTGCTAACCCCATTTTCGGCGAACTCTTTGTGTTTTCGAAAAATGCAAAAATTGCTTGTTGGAAATATTGGCTTGAGATAATTACATTTTAAGTATCGGCCCGAGTTCTAACCACACGGCGCTTCTGTAACGTAGAGATATGGCTGACGGCGAGTTAACTCGGAGGACCTGAGATAATTTGCGTTGGTTGAACACATGTTTGCATGTTGATGTAGTAGTATAATATAGCAGAGCATTTAGAAATGATGTGCGAAAATATGTGATGTTGTAGCACCACTAGTTTTTAGTTTTTACTGAATAGACGAATGTACTCACTCTTATAAATGTACTTAGATCCGATTATTTCGAAAATTATAGTTATTTTATAATGCTTAGGGTTTGCGGAACAGACAGACGGTCCGACGGACGTTTTGAAAAAACTACAACACTCTTTCGGTACATGTATTTCCGTTGAAATCTCGAAATTGATTTTCCGCAGCATTTCATAACTTTCTCTATACTACGTATATTTCTCCGTATATATGTACGTATACGAGAAAGTAAACAATTACTGTGTGTATTCAGTTAATATTATAATATTACGTAACAGCATCCGTGCGAACATATCTCACTTTGTAACTAATTGTTTTGAAACCAAAAAGATGCCAGATTCATTCTGGATTCTAAATTCGAACACCATCTTCTAAACTATGTGGTACAGTATTATATGCCCGCTATTGTACACGAATAAATATTCTATAAATTCTAAGAGTTGATATTAAATTTCTCAGGAATTCAATTTTTTAACATGATCGCTCTTCTTGTTTTTTCAAAGGAATCTCTCAGCTCAAACGACGGTTACTGCAACCGTCTGCTCCATGGGGCCAACAATTATAATAATAATAATAATAATAATAATAATAATAATAATAATAATTATTATTATTATTATTATTATTATTATTATTATTATTATATTGAAGTAAAAGACGTAGACTGGAGAGGGGAAGCGCACATACTCTACTTCTCACTCTTAAAATTCCTTGGCATTTTATTTCACACGCGTCATGCATCGGGCTCAGACAAGTAGGGAACAGACACGTATGCACACTCTGATTGACCCAGTAAACTGAGCGGGTCCCGCTCATAGAGTACAAATTTAGGTACTAGAGCGCGCACTAGGCTGCGAAGAAGGCCGACGTGTCTGGTGCCCGTGTCACGTGACTTTGGGACAGACAGTAGGCGGAGTAGCATCTACAAGAACACTCGTCTTGCATTTAATGATTTATTTTTATTAGTATCTAACATGCCTCATTCTAGCGTAATTGTCTCGTTTATTAAACAACCCTAGAAACATTGCTTACAGCAGAAAAATAAATTCTTCTGTACTTGCTTAAGTTCACGAAAATTCAGATTTTTGTCAAACTTGTTACACTCAACTGTGCACTCCACTAAACCTCTTTCACAAGTACATTTGCATAGGACTATAAATATAGAAAATTCTTATTTTTAAAACACATTACTCCATGGGAAGCATGTATAAAAGCTTCTGTTATTACACTATGCTAGATATTCTGCTATGATTGATTCACATCAGACACATTCATATTTAGCAAGTTATCAAAGTGCTATTTCATGAATTTGTTAAGGGGAAAAACAGGCTTTTACTTTTCAAAAATTTATTAATAAAAATCATCAAGTACAATCATACTTGCAAACACAACTTACATCACCAGTTAATACACTAGGATTACTACTCTTTTAAGTCAGTTACCTTAGTTTATCATTTATTGACCTAATAATATTTTTTATAAATTTGTCGTTTTTTTTTCAATATGTTTTAACCTTCTTTCAATACATTTAAATAATAGTATAAGTAGTGCGAGGATTTTACGCCATTAGGCGTCTCTCGCATCCCAGTTTCCATTTCAGTCTGTCATTGCAGTCTTCTGCAGTTAATCCTCTTCTACCCATCGCCTTCTCCACACCTTCCTTCCATGAACTTCTCGTCATTTGTGCGATGTTGGTTTCCAATTCCAGAGCTTTAGAGGCCATCGGTCTTCACCCCTTCTGTTTAAGTGACCATACAATTCAGGCCTTTTAACTTCAATGGTATCAATAATGTTGAAACTCACTTCTGCTTTTCTTTCTATTTCTTCATTTCTTACTTTGTCCAGCAGTGTCAATCCACAGTTTCTTCGCCAATACTCCCATTTCCATCGCTGTAAGTTTATTCTCATTACATTTCGATATTTCCTAAACTTCAGACCAATATGTGGCAATACTCTCTACGATAGTCTTATATAATCTTTTAACAATTTTGCTCAGGTTTTGATTCCGTAGTAAAGTATGCAATTGGCTTATGGCTACTTTCCCTTTTGATATTCTACTCTGAATATTTTGTGTACTACCCCCATTTGCTGCTATTTGAGTACCTAGATAGGTTACATTCTGGAAGGATTTTATTCTGGTCCATTGCGTATACACAGAGTCTTGGCTCCTCCTACAACCAGATATTCGGATTTATTAAAATTTATTTCTAGCCCCCAATTTAAGTACTCTTCATAAAGTTTTCGTAACATATACAAAACATCATTTTTCTCCTCAGCAAAGATGACTTGGTCGTCTGCATAATTAAGAGAATAGAGCATGGAATCATCAATTTTTACACCCAGATTGCAACATTTTCTCCTCCAATTTTCCAAAGCTTCATTTAAATATAATTTAAACAGAGTTGGAGCTATGCAACACCCTTGCCGTATATGTCTTTAAAATCTTTCAATAAGTACATATTAACATCTTGTTTCTGCATTGCCATTCAGAGTTTATTTAATGGAACTGTATCATAGGCTTTTCTTAAATCTATAAATACCAGGTGTGTTTCTAAATTATGGGCAAGCCGTTTGTCGGTCACTAGTCTGATACTAAAAATATTATCAGTACATGAGCGTTCAGCTCTATAGCCGCTCTTTTCTTCCACATCTATAAGCTCCATTTCAAGTCGAAATTTTAGTATTTTTCCATGCTGGAAAAAAAATTTCCATTTTTCCACAGTAATGTTTCTATAATTCCCACATTGTTTTCTGTCATCTTTTTTGTATATGTTAGATATGTAACATTTTCTAAAGTCGTCCAGCAGGGTCTCTCCCTTCATACACCTATTGTACAGTTGGCAGGGTATTTTAAGAAGTACACAAGGACCGTTTTTTAACAGCTGCACCAGGGCGTGGAGACTTACCGTTTTTAAATGTTCTAAGAGCCTTTACAATCTCATTTACTGTAATGTCTTCTATGGCATTCTCACTATCTCCCATAATATTGTAAACATTGATGAATTCTTTTCTGTCTTCTTTTATCAACTTTTAATAATATTGTTTCCATTGAAGTAGGCTTATAAGTTGTAAGGCTGATCACTGTGTCTCATTGTGTTCTTTATAAGTTTCCAAGACTCTCTTGCTTTGGTACTGCCAATGCATTGGTCAATTTCTTCACATTTCTTTTCCCAAGCACCATTCTTAGCTTTTATAATTTTCTTTTTTGTTTCCCTACTTATTTGAGTGTACATCTTTTTGTCATCATCATCTTGAGTACTCAGCCATTTTCTATAAGCAATTATTTAAATAATATTAACTTCATTAAATTCTATGATTGATTATAACCTCCTGACCAATAATGTGGTATGTTAAATAACTAAAAAGACTTGCCAACGATGAAATTTTCCTTCTAAACTTCACATTCTGTGAACGTAACTGAACAGAAAAAAAGATTGTGCACAGATTTGATTTGATTTGATTACGATCTTTAATACTTACATGGCTTTTAATGGAAAGTCCATATCTTCATCAACGAAATCATCAATATACCAATGAAATAAATAAATGATCAAAACTTTTAACATAACACAATCATAGAACGTTAGCAGAAAGTTAAGTTATTTCACTTCTTTAAAAGAAAAAGTGAATATTTGAAATAAGGCTTCATACTGACAATCTCACCTTTGACGAAATATTTAGAATACATTACATCATGAAACGCAGTGAGGAGACTATTCCCTTGTTTTGTGGGGAAAACTATTGTTGAGAGAAAATTAGTTAACTTGCACATACTTCAAAGAACGCTTTATGCTTGTAGTAAACCTTTCATTTGATGATGTGCTTTCATCACTTGCAATTGTTTCACAGTGCAATAATTAATCTGCACAAGATATATGTGAACTCAATTGTGCCTCTGTGAACTCAAGTCTTTGAACTCAATTGTGTTGCTGAAACAACAGTAGACAAATGTGTCAGAAAATAAAGCATCTCTCATTCATTATTAGAATACTCTATAGAAAATATTTCAAGATTTCTATACACTTACCAACTTTTTTTACAGATTTTCTTCTAGTAGATTGATTAAGGTACTGTACTGTTTTAGACCAAACACCTCCAAACACTTCTCTATGAAAACGATTTTCTACAAAATGTTTTCAACAAACTTTTTAAAATTTTGTTGCAGTAAAATTATCTCCCCTAAGTTTTTTCACTTGCACATTCTTTATTGCTTCATCTTTAGGAAATCTACAAGTACGCAAAACAATCATCCATGATCATCCAAAAGTGAATGAATCAGCTTCTAGATCCTTATAATTTTCGAACAACTAAAAGTTACCACAAAATATTAATACAAAATAAAAACCTATCTATGAAACCCACCACTCCTCCTCCTCTCGCGTACTTCTCGTTGCAGCCAAAACAAGAATACTGAGCCATGGTTTTTTTAAAGAACTCTCAACAAACCGCAAACACGCGTGGATCGTTCGCAGAAAGCAAATACACTCAACGTCTCCACATAATTGAACTGTCGCACAAGAAACACTAACAGCACGCAAACGTACACACGATGCGAGGTGCCGGAGTCCCAAAGTCACGTGACTGACGACCACCGCATTTTGAAACCTGTGCAGTGGACTCGGGCCCACTCTATTTGTGTCCCTCCTCTATTGTCCCGCTGCGTGAACGAGTACAACCGGACCTCCGATTCCGTTTTTCCCTCCGTCGAATGAACCGGAGATAACCAGAGGAACGTAGTAATCGCGGACTCCGATTCATTTACTCGGAGGCCATGCCCCGGATGCGTTAATAAATACCGCCCTCTATGATAGATGAATCATAGCTTATGATTGGGCACTAAGGAGGAGATAATTAAAATCGATAAAGATAACTGATAATGATTTTGTGAATCATTCTTCTGATTTGTAATACCGTTTGAATTCTTAAACCTCATTGATTTTAAATTCATGTGTAGTAAAGTCACCCAAACGAATGATGCCTCATAAGACAAAGCAACATTAATATGTTCTTGCGTTGGCAATTCGCTTCATCTTCAAAAGATTTTCCAATACCAAATTGATGCCAAACTGATACGCTGCAAAGAACTGCACAATTGCAATATGGTCTGACAATACCAAGAGTGCCAGCTGTGCCATGAAGGGAACAGTCAATGCGATTGTTGCAAATTCTCGTCAATGTCGACTAGCTTTTCAGCTAGGTCGAATTCAGTCGCTGTCTGGAGGAGAATTCTATCGGCCGGCTGCTCTGCTCGGTAGTTTTCCGTGGTTTCTCCGATCAACACCAGGCAAATGCCGGAACAGTACCATAACAAACGGGCCACGGACCGCGTGAGATCTTTCCTTCCTCTTCCTTGTCATATCCTCACCACTTACACTAACATGCCATACACTACCACACATTTCCGGGAGACTGGTCGGGGACTTACAGCTTGTCCCGGTTGTGGTGGCGCCCCGCTGGTGGGAGAGACCTGGTTGAGGAATACCCTGCTAGTCGACGGTAGGAGGGTGCTGGATCTCGTCATCCAGAGGGGGAAGATCACAGCCAACTCTCGATAAAAAACACATACACTACACTTACGGGACTAATTACCTAATTAGCTGGCGCGCCAAGGATCACTAACAATTTATTAATCAACCTCATCAATGTCGACTGGAGTTAAATAAGTTCCGTTAGTTAGTCTGTAGTTAAACAAGTTTCGTATTGTTCCAAAATATAATATTGTATCAAAAGTTCTTTCTGCGGCATTTCAACACAAATTGAGTGTGTGTCATCCACATGGCATTAATAAAGCATTTGGATATTGGTTGAACTTTCTTGCTTTGCACCTTTATACTCGTGTGCTCATTGCTCATGCCTTGATGGCTTCGAATAATCCACTACTTGGCTGGCCATCCGAGAGGGGATATGTTCGTGGAATGTATCTCGTGTAAATAATGTTGAATGTATAAAATATACAGAAAAATTAGTTGTGCTAAAACAGCAAGTTCTTGTCTCGCCATTAATTTCACACAAAATTACACGAAAAGTACTCAAATGTTTGAAAAAAATGTAGATGACCTTATTTCAAAATCTATCTTTAAGAAACAGATTTCATGAAGGCAAAAATTCTCTACCTTCTATTTTAGTTGTAGGAAGATTCCGAAAAAAATGTGAACTTTTGCAATTTTTGAAAAATCAGGGTTTTCAACGAACATAAGATCTGCACCATTCTCTTAAACGTCCTTTACACACTCCAACAAAAATAATTAAAAAACGTTGGTGCTATTTTCTTAAAAATTTGGTAAATATCCCAGGGGCTTCATGTAAAGTATCCCCCGAAATTAAAATATTGGTTTCAAATTCACGAGGCCGCGACGTCAGCCAGATCAATTAGTGAATACCAGTTTTGGAGAAAATCGGCTGAACGGTTTAGCTGCTGGCGATGTTCACAGACGGACGGACGGACGGACGGACGAACATTTGCCGTATCAAGGACCCACAAATAATGGATTCTGGATACACGTGTTAGAGGATTTTTCTCTAAGTTTAGCAACTGTATTTATCCACTTTTTCGTTTCCAGGGCCCTATAAGAAATTTTTCTGCCGAAAATTCCCCGTTTTTGCGCGGCATTCCGTATCTTTTTCTATTCCGTAGCGAGAAAGTAACAGTTCATTCTCCAAATCAGGATTTTCTGATGAACTGAAATTCAGTTCCGAGGTTCTTACATCGAAACAATTCCCCCGAAATCGGGGGTCTGAAAAAACCCTGACCTGCGGCCTTTTATTGATTCTCGATAATTGAACGCTACGCGATCTGAAATATGAAAGTTCTCGCGCGTGTTACCCTTATTTTGTGTGAATGTTTCCTTCTTGAAACATGTTTCGAGTTTCGTGATGATCTGTAGCACGATCCTTCGACTCTAAATTGTTTACAACGACTAGAGTGCTCTTTCTCGAATTCACGGTGGCTAAGAACGTAACGCAACATACACAGAGATCCGCGCGTGATTGACAGTATACAAACAGAAATAAACATAACTTAGAAAGTATATAAACCGGCCAAATTGAAAAATACTGCTTTTTATAAAAATTAAATTAAATAAACGTTCAAACTCTAATAACATTTAAGTGACACGTTGGACCCCATGGGGCCCATTGAGATTCGTGGGACCCGACGCGATGATCCACCTGCAACCCTCTCTCCTCTCACCTAGGTTTAGAGGTTATGCATCTTGAGAATAATATTGTGTGCTTTCAAATTCAATCAGTATCTTTTTTGAGATGATTTTTATTATGTTCCTATTTACTATCCCTTCTGATACGTATTTTGTCTGTGGGTTACTGTTGCAATAAACCGAAAAACTTAATCACTATTGTTTTTCTTGAGGTCAGGGGATGTAAAGTTCTGAATAATGTTTATAATACTCGTAGTATTATGTTCAATTATGATATTCTTTAATATATAAATATTTAAATTTGCATGTAAGTAAATAGTACATGATAATCGTTTTGTTTGTTCTCCTCCTAATTGCTACAAGTGACTATCTAACCAAGTTCCTCGAAAATGGGATGCAGTGCGGTTTCCATTCATAGAATCAGAGTCACTTAATTGGATTGCTAACGCTGTAAACTTTTGACGATGTTGACAGCTAACTTGAAACTTACCAAATTGTATTTGAGTACCTGAATCCGTCAAATTGGCAAAATTGGTAGATCTTTCAGGTCGTCACGAAGACACAAAAAGGAGCCTCCGAAGTTCGAAATTTGACCTGCGGTTCTTTAATTTTACGTTTATTGCAGATACAATTTACTCTGTGATATATCTTTAAATTTTTGGGAGGTTAATCTCTAAAAATGTTATTTGAACATCAGTAAAAAGAATGGGAAAAAATTAATAAAAGGCTGCATAAAATCAAATGTTATTTACAGAGCATCTGAATATATCAAATCACTACAGAAATATGAAGTGTATAAAGAGGAATTATTAAATAATGCAAGTTAAAAATGAAACCAATTTTTTAAATAATACTAAACACAAACAATTTTAAATAACTATATCCATTGTGTTGAGGCTGCGAAAGAGCTTGAGGTTTTGGGAGAGCATCTGAAGATGTTTCGTGTTGAAAACAAGTGTCCTGCAGCCTTCTTTTTCCCTTGACACAAGGGAAAATTCTGAAAGCCAATTATTTAACGAGTATTAGTTTACCTCCGCGTAAGAATTACTGAGTATTGAAGAAGTTGTCAGTATTGCCCTTGTCTGGGCGAAAAGAAAATCATTTTCTGTCTTAATTCGGGCGTGATAAATGTTACCCAGAGGTTCCGCGCCAAATCCCTGTTCACGGAGTCTGCAATGCTGTGAACTAGACGCACAACCAACGTTAAACTTTAACTTTGAATTGTTTAGCTCTTTACACGAGCAGGGCGGGTCAGACGCGGACCCGTTCGGATTCTCGATCATCAAACACTGCGAACGCGACGCATCTTAAATAGGAGGAGGCAAGGATTCCGCGAAATTGCGACCACGGGCTACATCAACTCTCCGCTCAATACGAGTATCTGTCCCGTAGCGCGCTCTGACGTCCTTCACGGAAAGCAGTTCAAAATTTCAAAGCAGATGAGCCGTTCCAAAGAGTTTCATACGAAAAATTTATTGCCTTTCTCTCTGGAATCCCGCCCGTGGTTTTTACATAAAAAATGTACGTCCAACGTAAGACGTTTGAAATGTATACACATTGCTGATAATTTCCGGAAAAAAAGTGGAGTAAAATCTAAAGTTAGACTTTTCACCGATGATTGCATATTATATAGGAGTATTGGCTCGTCTTCGGATGAACATTTTTACAGAACGATCTAACTGTTTATGGAACTGGGCGTGCAGAAATAAGATCCTGAAAAGAGTAAATTCATTTGTTTTACCAAGTCTCACTCGAATGTACAGTCCAAATATGAGTTAGGAACTAACGTTATACCGCGTGTAAAATTCATTGATTGATTTTTTCGTGTTTCCGGGCACGTCAACTGCGTTGGTCATTAGTCCCGTAATTGTATTGCATATTTTTCTCCGGAGATGCCGGCGATCTCCACCAATGGATGGCGAGATCCGGCGCCGACCTACCGTCGGCTAGTGGGGTTTCCCCCTAACCAGGACTCTCCCACCAGAGAGGCACCGCCCCAGCCGGGACAAGCTGTAAGCTCCCTACCGGTCTCCAGAAATATGTGGTAGTGTAGTGCATGTTAGTGTGTGTGTGTGTGTGTAAGGGGAGAGGATAGGACAAGGAAGAGGAAGCACAGATCGCGCGCGGTCCGTGGCCCGTTTGTTAGGGTACTGCTCCGGCATTCGCCTGGTGTTGATCTGTAAAACAACGGAAAACTCCCGATCAGAGCAGTCAGCCGCTAGAATTCTCCCCCAGACAGGTGACTGAATTCGACCTAGCTGAAAAGGTATTGTCGAAAATCCTTCCACCGTCAAGACTCGAACCTAGGACCTCCCGGTCAGAGGTGCTGCAATGACATCAGTTGATGCACCGAGCTACCGCTCCCGGTCCGCGTGTAAAACACTGTAAGTATTTGGATTTGGTCCTGCGAAGCGACTTGGTCGGATCGTCAACAATATGGTCAAAAAATCATGGAGGGCGCTGCTCTTTGTAATGCGTATTCTAAAAAACAGTAATTCAAATGCCCGATCCTTAGCATTTACTACACTTGTTCGTCCTATTTTAGGACACGGAGCTGCTTGCTGGGACCCGTACAGAAAAGGGCAAATCGAGGCGTTATATAAAATTCAAAAACGGGCCGGAAAGTTTGTAAATCATGGGTGCGTTGATGGACGAGATTAATGGGAACCCTTATCTAAGAGAAGGGAACGGGCGCGTTAATACTTAATGTACAAGACATACAAAGGGGACACAGCCTGGGCAGACATCGGTAAAAGATTACAGAAACCAGATTATAAAAGGAGAGGAGACCATCCTTCGAAAATACGATATAGAAGGCAAAGAGCTGATATAGGCAAGTTCTCCTTTATGAATCGTACTATAGTAGTAGATTGGACCAAACTACCTGCAAAAGCACCAGATGCTCAGCCTTCTAATGTAGTGAAAAAATATACTAAATTCCATATAGATCATTAATAATACTGAGATTATCATTATTATTATTATTATTATTATTATTATTATTATTATTATTATTATTATTATTATTATTATTATTACTATTTGTAGCAGATACAGCACTGGGAGGTGCCGTGCTGCGAGTGCGACTACATACGGGGATCAGAACGGGTTTCAGGGGATTGTTTGCCTTTAGGGGAATGATAGGCAATATGCAATGAGAATGAATATAAATTTAATTGCATAATAATTATGAATACAACGTTTTGGTTTAAAATAAGCCGGAGGACCATTGAAAGTTTATAAAGTTACTGACTGCTCTTCATTCTTGAAGTACATTTGGGTTTAGCTTACTTACAGTTTGTAGCAAGGAAGGCACCAACCCAAATCACTCGGCTGAGTGTGTCGCTGTCCGGGCTGAGGTAGGCTCCAGGCAGTTCGGTGGTGCGAACTGGCATGGGCGCGGACTCAGATGACCGGAGCTGGTGGTGGAGTTTGCCGTGAATTCGGCCAGGTGGCGGCTGCGGCCCGCGAGTGGCATGAATTTGAGGCAGGCTTGATTTGGCCGTACTAATCGCCTTGATAGGCGAAGCAGGAACAGCCGACCTTGATGAGTTTTGCTGGTCAGTCAGTTTAACAAGTTCGGAGCAGTGTAGTTTGAGGAGTTCTGTTGATTCTCCTCTGTCGATTGTCTCTGTCGATTGTGCTCATTCTGTCAATTCATTCTCGGTTCTGTTTAGTCTGTTCTGTTATGTGGGAGCGAAGTCGCAGTATTTATTATATTGCGGGTGTGATTGAGGCCGTGGAGGGGAGAGTCACGTGGCTATGACTTGGGCCTATGGTAAGGCGGGAAAGTTTGAAATTGCTCGCGATCGGCTCCCTATTCGTGATGCACCTTCGGGCCTGGGGAGAGGAGTGTCACGTGACATTGGCGGCGATCGGAAGCAAAGGCGGTGGCACGTGGGGTGCTCGCGATGGCGGCCCGTTTGTATTTGAGATTTCCTTCCCACGGGAATTGAGGCGTCTGGCGTGCAGGTGGCCAAGGAGCGGGGCGGCGCGCCGGCAGTGCACCTGACGCTCTATTTGTCGGCGAGATACATTAACGGGCTTATATTTGCGAGGGAGGCCCGAAGCGATTCTCAGAAATATTTGTACACATTTCTTGGTCGCTTGTCAGGTAGCGAGCGATGGGGTGAGTGAAGGGTCCCGCGCGCCGGGGTGGCCCAGCCCTAGGCTAATGGGGTCTTAAACCCCAGCTGGCGGCGCCGAGAAGCGGCGGTCAATGTTCTCGGCGGGCGTGGGCCCGTGAGAACGGCGGTTTGCGCGGAAGACACTGTAAATGTTTTTATTGCCCTTTTGTTGGATTTTTCGAAGTGCAGCAGCGTGCTGGCATGCACCGAGAGCGACTTGTGAGAGGTTGGTGAAAGTACGCTCTTAATAGTGGGTGGCTGCGCGGGAAGAAAGTTTTAGGGGCTGCGCCTTGGTGGCGAGATTGAACACTATTATTACTATCACAATTTGTTTCCACTCGTGAATCTCGGTTACCATGAACAAGAGATTCACGTTCCAACTGTCATAATCAGAACTGGATCAACCATCAATGTTCAGAAACTTCCTCATGATGTTACATGTGTCCAGTATGTCAATCTTCTGCATCTGGATGTATAACCCCTTCTTCAGTTGCAGTTCAGCCAGGGATGCATGTACGAACTTAGAAATTTCACCAGTGGCGCCTAGAATTATTGGTACAATCGTCACCATTTCCACGTCGCTCCACATTTCCTTTATCTCATTTGCCAGAGGTTGATATTTTAGTTTTTTTTTCACTTCTTTTCTTTGGGATGTTGTGAGCTAGCGGGACCGCGACATCAATCAGATACACCTTTTTGTTTTTCTTGTCATGCCATACAATGTCCGGTTTCTTAGATGATACAGACCTATCTGTTATTATGGAACTGTTCCAGTACATTTTGTGATTATTTGTGTCAATGACTGGTTTGGGTGTGTACTTATAGTATGGTGTTCGGTTACCCGTCAAAAGGTTATTATTGTGGCATAGTTGCTGATAAACCACTTTACAAACGTCATGTCGTTTTGTATATTCTGAGGATGCTAGAGAGTTGCATCCACTGATAATGTGGTCTATATTTTCTCTATGTTCTCCATTTAGCCGAATTTTTTTTCATCATGAACGTTAGTGTCTTTCAGGATAAATTTACGGTAGTTTTTAGTTGATACCACTTGGTCCTGAATAGCTACCATTAAACACTGTTTCAGCAAAAAGTTCTCCCAAGCACAGCCATTTAATTGACGGTCCATCAGTTTTCCTTCTATCTGGTATGGGTAGCGTCCATGAAGTTGCTTCTCTTTCCAGTTGCTGATTTTCATGTCATTGGTCTGTATTTGCTTTGGTAGATTAATTTTTTCATCAGACAAATTCAATGGTGTAATTTTTCGGTCAATGTATGTGGCATCCGATGAATCTTGATTCCATTAGCTTTTTCGTGGAAGTACTGACGCAGTCTCTCCAGCTGTTGGTGATGGAGATTCACAATATCTATAACACCTCTTCCTCCAAAAGACCTAGGTAAGTGGAATCTCTCAACTGCGCTTTTAGGGTGGTGGCATCTAAATCTGGTGCAAAGTACTCTGCAGTTTGTATTAAATGCATCTAGTTCGGTTTGTGTCCATCTGATAATACCAAAGCTGTAGGTCAGCACTGGAATTACATAGGTATTTATAGCCTTGATTTTCTTCCCAGCACTGAGTTTAGTTTTCAGAATTTTACTCAGACGAGTATTAAATTCCTGGGTAACGTTAGATTTTGTAATTTTTTAGTCAACATTAGGTCTTTGTAAATATCCAAGATATTTGTAATATTCCTCAGGATTCATGGCATGAATTCGTTCATGCTTAGCATTTCCTTCTCCAAGGGTGTAATCCATCTGATGTTGCCACTTTCCTTTCCGTAGTGCATTTAGTTCACATTTCTCAACGCCAAAATGCATTCCAATATCATTGCTAAGTTTTGCAGTAGTATCAAGCAAATGATTAAGCTTTTCTCTTGTGGTGCTGAGTAATTTTAAGTCGTCCATGTACAGCAGGTGGGATAAGCTTACATGATCGATTTTGCTGTTAATTTTGTAGCCCATTTGATCTTTATTTAAAAAAGTCGATAGGGGATTCATAGCAAGGCAGAATCACAGAGCGCTAAGAGAGTCTCCTTGGAAGATTCCTTCTTTAATATGTATGTCTCCTGCATTGACATGATTATTTTGCGTGCAAATGTGCAATCTGGTTGTCCACCTTTGCACCTGTGCCTTTAGAAACGATACAACCAATGAGTCTATTTTGTACATATCAAGCACATCAATTAGCCAGGAGTAAGGTAAGCTATCGAAGGCTTTTTGATAATCAATATAAGCTGTATATAACATTCCTCCCCTATTATTATTATTATTATTATTATTATTATTATTATTATCATTATTGTTGTTGTTGTTATTAATATTATTATTGTTATTATTATTAATGATATAATTATTAAGACTGTTATTGGCTTTGATGTAATTTTTAACTTATTATTGGTTACATTATTATTATTATTATTATTATTATTATTATTATTTTATATTATTAATATGATCATGTCACTTATACAGTGAAGTGAAGTGGAGGGGAGGGAAGGGAAGCCAGTACAGTGTAGTGAAGTGTTAGACAAGCTATAAGTGAATTTAGAGATTATTAAAAATTAATTAGAACTAGGATATCAATCTCTAATTATAATTGTAATTCTATTAGTAAATATTCATAATAGTTTTGTAATCGTAAATCTAGTTGTCATCATGTTTGCCACCGAGCATTTGCTCAAAGCGAACTTTAATAAATATCTAACTCTGGAATCCCTTCCTCATCTTTGAACCATAAATAGTTGAATGATGAATAAAAGTATCAACAAAGATTAGTAGCATTTGAAAACCGACATGTTTGCTCCCGAGTTATAGAAAAGTATTTGCATTAGTAAGCGAACTACAGAATATAGTTATTAGCATTTAAAAGAAAATTGTAACTCATACCTACTCAACCTACCAACTAGCTTGAGGAGAGTTCAACTACACAAGAAAAGCTACACTTATGCCCTGAAACAAAACAAGGGGCCATCTCAGCATTCGCTCAATGGATCAGGGAAACTGGACAAAAACCTAATCGACGTGAGGGTGTTCATTAACCCGGAACCTGAAATACAGTACTTGTTGCAGTTATCAAATCTATATCTATACTTATATATAAAGACAGAAGTGCGTTGACTTCCAACGCGGTAATCTCTGAATCTACTGAACCAATGCTGATGAAACTTTTGTGCTAACTTCCTTTAAAAGTCTGGAGTACTATAGGCTATGATTTACAACCATAAACCGTTATATATTTACAAAATAATTACTTTTCTCGGCATTTTTGGCTTAGCTTTACATCACAGATTCAAGAGCGCATCAATGTCAATAGTTAAGCTGTGCGCCACCAGAGGATGACGTCCCAGATCTACTATTGGTTTCATTAATGTCCAGAATTATTACGAGATTCATTGGACTTTGAATAAGGTTATGTAACGTCCCTGTATGAACGGTGGTGATTTGTTAGTTCTGAACATTGGTGGAATATTTGGAAGAAATCGGTAACTAAAGTGGTAAAGACGACAAGGTATATGCATTATCCTTAATCCGTGGTATGTACAAAGTGGCTATAAAACATTGGAGTTTGAATTTGTACAGAAATTGAGGTAGGTTGAGACAGTGCAATGTACAATAATACATAGTACAGAATATACAGTAATCTACAATGTATTATAAATAGATATCGTATACATTCTAAACAACCTCTTCTTTTACAGAAATTTGTAAACATTGAATTGCTTGAAACAATGCGAGTGTCAAGTTGTTAAAAGAGACTATACAAGTGCGAATAGATGGGCAGTCTATAAACGTTTTGAATCGGCTATTAAGAGAAGTGCGACTTGCTGAAGTACTCATTCGCACTATTGAAAATAATACTGCAAGGAGGGATGCAAATGTAAATAATTCTCTACGTAGTAGGGTTGCTTTTCAATAGCACTCACAATTTGACTATTTACACAGTCCTCATGTTCAAATTGATAAAATGTAAAATGTTTGTATGTTTTGGTTTCATCCAGTTGATTTTTTTTTCATTATGTGCAGAAGATTAGTGCAGTAGTATGTAATTAAGCAATGATCACTTACATATTGAGACTAATCTGTGCTATTATTTTGTTCCCAACGCATGAATTGGTTTCTGTTATTCACATTTCAAGGTCCTTAATATATAGCACTTCAGATCAAATAATGAAGCTAATATGGGTTTGTTCAGAAGATTGTCAATTTAGTGTGTACCCATAATGTACATGTTGATGGATCAGTATTGTTCTCATGCTTCAATGTTATGATTAATTGATTTACGTAAAAAAAATATTTTTTATTCTACACGTAATTAAAACTTATATATATATATATATATATATATATATATATATATATATATATTTCGTCTTCAAAATAATTGGCAATTATGTTCAATGTTGATACTTTCATTTACTTTTATGATTATAATTCGTCAATTACGTTTTGACATATACATTGATATTCCATATCTATCTTCTAGCGTCTCCGTGCGAGAACTCTGGCATGTTAAACTTCGCTTTAAACAGTCAGTCCCTTCAAGGTCACGATTTGACAGATCAAATTCAAATATTTGTTTATGAATACAAGAGAAGACAAAATATAAAAAAGAGTAAGTTTTACAATGTGACAATTTATTGACAGTATTGGAAGTAATATATGAAACTCCGCAAAAAAACACAAAATATACGTGAGTCTACAAGTATTTTATTCTGTAGTTTAGGATTGTTTATTGTTTTTAGTTATAAAATGAAGAAAGTTTAGTAGCTGGAAGCCCAAATAAGAAAAATATAATTTTTTGTGAAAAAGTGAGCGAGGTAGACCGGAAATTTCCAAATGGGGGTGAAGAGAAGACAGGGCTATTGTAGCGTGGCCGTGCAGAGCATGGCAGGGAGGAGCAGAGCGGAGAAGGCATACAACAGAAGAGATAGTAGGCCCCACCGCAGGGTATGAAAAAATGGAATTCCTCTCCCTGTCTAATAATTTACTAAAAACCCGAGCAACGCCGGGTACACCAGCTAGTAGATTATTAAAGGCAGTTTCAATTCTGGAGCCATTACGGATATGGTACGCGAAAGATTTCGCGCTTAATTCCAGGTCCTTTATACATGGCAATGAGAAATTATTATAGCGTGAGAGTGTGCTTCGAAATTTTGTGAATTGAAAGTAGGTACGCATGAATGCAAGAAGGATTTTATGTTTTGTATGAGTTTTACATTATGCTTAACTATTTCATGTTATGCACTGCGGTTGCAGAATATTTTTCAAAAGTTTGCAAATCAACGAAAAATGTTCGAAAGGTACGTATTAATGCGTACGTGTAATTGGGATTTTAAGTTTTGTGTTAGGTTATGAAATCCGCGCAAATTTGAAAGACATTGATAAACCTCTTGAAATGTATTTGTAAATATAAATTTGTTTCAACTATCAAACTAAACCAATGAATGTGAGTGCCGCAATAACGTGAGAACTAACATTTTCTTACTGTAAGTCTGTTTTCTAACTGTATTTACTTACTTCTTATGTAACTGATTTGTTATGATTTGTAATTTTTAGATAGAATGACATGTATTTGTATTCTGATGATGATGAATTATTTTCAGCAACGTGCGAGGCCACTGTCTAATTATTTATTTACATCTAAAAAGGAATGCTTACTTTTTAAAGGGATTTTTATTGTTTAATGGCATTTGACAAAGTGCTCTAAAGTGACGTACATGTATTGTGTATGGAATTCGTGTTGTGAACTATTTAAACTGACGATTGTCATTTCTACGACGTGTATTGCAATTATAAATATTAGCATTGTATGAAAATGTGTTCCCACTGTTAAGTCAGTTTTCACAAAAAACGTCAGATTCGTAAATAAACAGACTAGGCAATGGTAAGGTTCCAATCTCAATGAAGAGACGCTTGCAGGAATCACTGGATGGCATTTGCTTATATTTCGAATGTTTTTTCTGTAATCTAAAATCTGGGTACTATAGGAATTTCCCAGAATATTATGTCACCTAAGGCGGAATGTAAATTTGCAAAATATTCGAAACGAGCGTCATAAAGTATGGCAGAATTTGAAAGAATTTTGAATGAGTAACATAATGAACATAATTTAGATTTGAATTCAGTTATGTGGATATTCCATCTGACGTCTAACTGAATTGAGAGATCCGGAAATTTTGTTACCTTAACATCAGCCATTTATGTATTGTTCATTTTCAATGAAACATGTATTGCCGGTTTGAATTGCAAAAATGCATTGAAATAGGTTTTCCATCGTTGACAATTAATTTGTTATTACGAAACCAATCTCACACTTCTGAAACTGTACTACTTATTGTTTCTTTTTTACAAAGAAGATTCGTGTCTTCTGCAAACACAACTTTTCCATTTTCATTTTTCTTTTTTACAAAAGAAAGAAATTATGACCTAAAGTTGCGCCCTGCGGGACCCCATGCTCAATTGACAAAGGATTGGAAAGCTAATTAAATAATATTCTTTCGTGTCAGTACAAAATTTCTCCACTTTACGATCCATGTTTAAGGTACGATGTTATACAATCTAGGGCTATACCAAGAATTTCATATGAAGGTAATTTTGAGAGCAAGATGTTATGGTCAATGACGTTAAAAGTTTTCGAAGGATCTAAAAATATTCCAAAAGGAGTTGTAATTTATTCCACTGATGGAGCAATATATTTATCCCTTACCTAGAGAACATTATTATTATTTTTTCCTATTATTATTATTATTATTATTATTATTATTATTATTATATGTAGAATACCAGGATCCTGAGGACCCCGACTAAAAATTAAACATTAACTGGAGTAAAATAAGGAAGAATTTGCCTTTTTGTACCGTATTTTATTGAAATAACTTTGGAATCATATTTAGGAGGCTTTAGGGTTATTTGCTACCTAAATGAAAAATAAAAATAGTACGATGATGGGAAGGTGGATGAGCAAGTCTCATGGCTCGAGTTTCACCACTCAATAAAGGCAATTTTATTAACTTACTTAAATTAAAATATAAATATTTAAATTATTATTTTAGACACTTTTTGTAGCCGATTAATGTTTTACTGCTAACATATATATGCGACAAAGCAGATTACACTAAGCTACTTTCACTAATGGAGTGTCGGGGTCTACGGGACCCGTTACCGATGCCTACAATAATGTAACTTCACTCGAGTGCACCAGAGCACTGAGCAGAACTTAGCCAAACATTATAGATTAGCCGACATATTGAAATGAATTTACATGGGAGGTTCAATGTAAATAAAAGATGTCTGGTATCAATAACATATATATTTTCACTTAAGATCTTTTCGATCGCGAAGCGATCATCAGAGCTATCTGAAAAATTACAGGAATAGATGAAATATATCAATTAAAAATTTAGACAAATTATTTACAAAATAATATCTACAAAATGTAGTATCCAGATGCGCAAGCAAACTGGATCGTTCGTACCTTGCAGCTTCTGGGCCGAAAACGAAGATTGCTGTCTTTTGAGTGTGCGGCTCGCTTAAGAAGGCAGGGCGTCGGTCGGACGTGTGTGGGGCGGGGCAAGGGGTAGGGGGCGCGGCCGAGGGGTCGAGAGACGCAGCTGAAGACAAACTGGTTGTCTTAACCAGCAAATCCCTGAACTCTCGTCACTTCTGCTAAAATTAGCCCAATTTGTACACAATATTATTTGCACGCAATAATATTTCAATAATCAGCCTTGTTTTCCATAGAAAATAGAACATAACAATTATTCAATTAGTTTTTTTCTTTATAAATTTCTGATCGGCTTTGTTGCTTTGGCTGACATTGACAAAAACTGTTTAAATTATTTTAGTCTTTTCGATGTTTTAATCTTTATTTCAGATCTGAAATGGAATATTAACCTTACTTCAATTTCTTCCGGCTCTCTTACTTTCTCTCGGGTGCACCCTTGTCGTCCTCCTGGGGCGTGACAATTTTCTTCTTCCTTTCTTCAAATATGTTCTTTCTTCAGTCTATTCACCCGATATTCAAGTCTCGTTCGCCTTTCTTTGATTTTCATTGTTTTGGTCTAATCCAGTCTCTGCCACATGTATTTTAATGTCGTCAATTGGTGACTTTGCCTATTTAAACTATACATGTTCCTTGACTTACATCAAAGACCTACCGAAGGAATGTATGCGTTTTCCATTCGCATATAAAAATACCTCTCTTAAATTTTTGAGAAAGCTGACAAAAGAGTGCGCTCACTCTTCCTCCCGGGGTCAACACCACTTAACGTAAAAATATCCTAAGTTTAGATTTAAATTTTTTATTAGTAAATTCTGAAATTCGAAATCATCCCATTGTGATTCCTAGCTTTATAACCCGAATCAATAATCAATGCGAGATCATTTCATTGATTCCCTTTCCTTATACATGGTACAGCCTGATATCACGCATTGTTCCATTTCTTCCCCCCCCCCCGTTTGAGATACGCCGGGAAAACTGCCGGGACCAACAATACGGGAAAGTCTGGTGCGGATCACCTGGGTAGGTCTAATGAAAATATGGGCCTCAAATATTAAAGGTTTTAATCGTGGCCCTGGAGACCTTGTAAGTTGGACGTCACTGATTTAGAGTACGGGAGGAAATGTAGCGGGAGGTTGCAGTCCTTTGAGTTTTCGAAAATTGCGAATTTTTAACTTTTGAGGCATCTTCGTACAAATAGAGTCATAAAGAGAGAGATCTTTTGTAATTCAATCTCTACTTTAAAAATAGATCTTTAAATCAGTTCATGAACAATTTTAAATCAATTTTAAAAACAAGATTTTCTCAAAAGTGACTCAAATTGGTTTCTTTATTTTTTTCTCGGACAGTGTGAAGTACGCTTATGGTACAGTTTTGTTGAAGTCTCAGAAATTTCTAATATTGCAAATGTTACGAATAATGCGAGAAAATATGTGATGTTGAAGCTGCACTAGCTTTTTATTCGATTTAATACAACCTTCAGTGCATTTATGAATTCATAGAATGCATTGTAGCGGTGCGGGTAGGGGCAGTTGGTGGCGAGACGCGACTGGAGGAAAGGATAGAAACGGGGAGGTGCGGGGCGATGTTTAATGAACAGAACGGGCAGGGCGGGACAGTACAGGCGAAGTTTCGCGGCCAGAGCAGAATGGGTGGAGAGGATCGAGGTGGAGCAGCAACGGAATGTAAATAGCGACGTACTTACTTTTGGCATTTCAGACAGAAGCCACTCATATTCCTAATTGATGATTATAACAAAATTTCTAGATACCGTAGGATTATATCAGCTTGTTCGTTAGCTGTATATAAATGTGGTGATTTCGTGTCACATTACTTCGTCTTAGATGTGTGAAATGGAAAATGTGTATATTGTAACAATTTGGAGACTATGTAACATTTTACTCGAAGATCAGTTTTGAAAACTTGCCTGGCAATATATTCCAATGTCTTAGCTACTGTAGGTTAGATCAAGTTGTAGGATTTGTCGTTATTTTGGCATTTTTGATTTAAAAATTACCATATTGCACACAAGTAAATCACATTCACTTGTTGAATCCCAGGTAGGGAATGGGGATCAGCATAACAGCCGATCCCGCCACGTGACATTAGGTATAAATGAACTTTAGGATTTCTGGAACTTTAAATAAAACACCTCTGACTATACGTGTTACGAACTTTGATTGCACCGAAGAACATCACGTAGGTTCTTTTCGGAATTTCAAGAAGTTCATTGCAATAGGTTAGCCATTTTAGCATTAATTTTCGAGAATTCTTAGACTTTGTGGCAGCATCCGGATACGCACTCTATTTCTGTGCATCATAAGTAGCGCTCAGACATTTAGGTAAATACATATTGTTTTCCCTTTAATCTTGAGTATTGGAAGTTCAAGAAATTGAAGTAGCGCCCCACGATTTTCATTCATTAAATTGCATGTAACCTAAAAATAGATATTTTGATTAAGTTGCATAAAAGTAAATATGTTTGTTGAAACAAATATTATAAAAGATTTCGTGCAATTTTAAAGGAATAAATATTTTGAATATTTTAAAGTTTAATATTTTGAGATTTTGTATATATAGTGAAAGTCGTGCCAGTTTGTATAAAGCAATGTTTGGTCACACATTACCTGTTACTGTGGGACTTCCCCGTATTGAGTGAAGTAAGTCTGGTTCTCGACCTGTCAAAAGGTTTCAGGGCCATTTCTAACACTATTGTCGATCCAGTTAATAACACTCCCGGCGATTACACACTCAAATACGAGCAGCTCCCATATTCCTCACACTGCACAGACGAAATGTGATGATGACGTCGTGTTTTACTTCGAGGCCTCTCGATCTTGCTTACTAATTTTCGTATGGGTAATAAATAAATATTTTCCTGTTTTAAGCATCTAAAAGTCTGAGCACGAGTCATAAGGATCACGCTCTGCAGCTGCGTTGGGCTGAGGAATGATGTCAGCAGCGGTGCATCTCCCAGTACCGGCTAGCGAAGTAGAAACTTAGTACAAACGAAAGAAGAAAATATATTCATTTCTGGTCAGTTCTTTCTGTGGAAACAAGTGGTCACCAGATAAAGAAATATATCTGTTCTCCCTCAAACCTATAAATAGATAGGTTTGTGTAGCAATGTGTAGGAGACGAGAAGCGCCAAGAGAGAACTACTACTAGCGAGATGCTAAAACAATCCTAATAAATTTGAGTTGAAAGTAGCAACGAATAACCATTCTGCAATGTAGAGCGCCGAACTCATGACGTAAACTTGCGGAAAAAAACATCCTCGTCGCAACGGTGTGTGGATTGACTGTCTCGGCGGAGCATCGGATTTTCCCGCACCTGTTTACGAAGTATTCTGCGACAGGCATTGGTTGGGATTTGAGAACGCGTCTCCGGCGTTGTGTAATCCGTCATTTATACTTCATCTGGATAATGGTGTTACGTGCACGGTAGATTCAGATTTCATGTTCCCTTCCTTGCCCAAGAAAAGCAGTTCTTCAGTGGACATTTTCATGGGCCCCAAATCTTTCCGTAACCCCGCCCATGTTTCTCTTCTGCGCGAACAATTAGGTAAAGCCAGGTAAGTGAAATGCGCGTGCAAAGTAAAACCAAACTGGTGGAGCTAAAATAGCATATACTTTCTTGCATTATTTGTAACGGTTACGTAATATCATGATACTAATTGAAATCGCGAAAGTGTTTCCAACCAAAACCAATGAATGCTCTCGAGATTTTACCTCAAGCGCTTATGTTCTAGAGTCGTTCCTTTACGCCACGTATTTGTGCGTCAGAAGCTGTGCCTTTCAACTGCTGTAATGTTGGTGTAATTCCAACATTGTCGCGATACAACCCCAAAACTATCATTTCTATGTGACAACTATTTATATTTTTAAAAAGTGTACATAAAATGATTTAAAAATCTAATATTGAGGAATAGATTGAATTAAGAAAGAAAACTCTTTAGCTTCAAAATTGGTCTTATAAAACAAGTCTGAAAAAATATAAGTTCTGCAACTTTCAGAATTTCAGACGTTTTGATGAAAATCAGACTGGTGCCACTTTATTAAACGAACTTTTCTCTCTTCGGGCGAATACTTTCTCACATTATTGAAAACAGTTACGTAATATGGAAATGTTGCCATTTCTGCTCCACTAACAACTCAGCTATAACTGGAAAGTCCAGCTCAACCGATTGAAACTATGCGTCTGTTGTGCATATCTGCATTTATTTTGATAGTCAGAAACTTCTTACTTTTACAAACGAAACAGACATGAATACATACAAGTGTCCCTGAATTTACTGAACATTACACGGAAAGGCAAGAATAATTATAGTTGTATTTCATTGTATAAAGCGTTTGTTAACACATGCGATTCAAAGTATGCTTTATGGAAAAGGTGTTATGGTTTTTGAAAAATCTTTTGAGCACAGGGGAATTAAAAATGATGACTTTTAGAAAACTTTCGAAAAAATTTTTCTCAAACACCATGGAAAATTTTCCCCCGAAACTGACCACAAAGGAAAGAGTTCAATTATCTCCGTTACTCCGAAAGCCTGATTTAGAACAAGTTGTGTGGGGCCCAAAATAAAAAAAAAAACTAAAGAAATGAAGGTGTTTTTAATCAAGCACGTAATAAAAAAAATATATGTTGCACGAAAACGAAAAGTAAACCATCGTGTTAATCGAAAAATTTTCTAAAGATTTTGCCTAATATCATTTTGTCAAACTTTGTTAAATATTACAGAAAATGTGAAATTTTTGTGTTCGCTCCCTTAAGATTTGGCAGGTGTATTACATTGAAATTGATTACCATGATAAAAAAAAAGTTGTTAAAGAAAAATGTTTTCTTCAAGTGGAACATGTGAACACGGCAGCCATTGAAGATCAAGTTTTGGAAATTATTTTCTTTAATAAGGTGATTCACGTGTAAAATATTGAAAGAATAATACAGTGTAGTATAATTGTTGTCGTAATTTACAACTTACGTAGTGATTGTATTTAAAGTGCATTAGTTGGAATCGTTTTATTACTGAAATTATTTCGTGTGACGTTTTTGTTTCGAAGCGATCACATTTCAAAGCTTTTCATACGTACGCATAAATTTTCCTAAAGAGAAATCGCTGAAAGGTAAAGAAACTGGCAGAGAAATGTAAGCGAACAACGATTGCGGCTCAAAGCGAATGATGAACGTATATTTTCTTTTATTGTTTTCAGTCGTTTCTACTTAACAGTTCGTGATTATTCAAGGTATTGGTTTCCCCTTTCAAAAAACCGATGCGCGTACCTCATAAAATAGCAAAATTTGTGAATTATGACTATCGAACGATTATTCACACTAGCCCAGTTATCATCCAGTAATCCGGTTTAGGCGGATCAGGGCATCAATCGATGTCACTGTTATGCCTCTGATCGGGAGGTTCTGTCTACCGGGTTCGCGTCCCGAAGGTGGTAGGATTTTCGACACTAGCTACGAAGCTAAGTCGAGTTCAACCGCTGACTGGAGTAGAATTTAGCGGCGGGCTCATCTGATCGGTGTTTTTCCCTGGTTTCTCAGATTAACACCAGGCGAATGTCGGAGCAGTACCATAAAAGACGAGCCACGGACCGTGCACGATCTTTCCTTTCCCTGACTTGTTCTATCCTCACCCCTTATACACACTTACACTAGCGTATTTCCACACCTGTAGAGGGCCAGTCGGGAGATTAGAACTTGTACCGGCTGGAGCAGTGTCCCGCTGGTTGGGGAAAAATCCCGCTAGCCGGATTTCGCCTACCAGCGGGGGAAGACTACCGCCACCTCCCGCGATAAAAACAGTCACTACATTTGCGAGACTAATGACCTGTCGCACACGGAATCAATCCGATCAACCAATCCGAGGGTCTGACGAATGCCGCTAGGCTGGAGGAGACTCCACACAGCAAGTGACAGGGAGTGAATACACGCGAGTCACTGGGTCTCTGCTTGCTCTACGGTAGGGTTCACACGAGGCAGCCGCACCACAGAATAGAAAGTACAAAGAAAGGAAACTTGATGGCTTTTGAGATCTGAGAGTCGCCGAAATTTCATTTGTCACCATAATGAAAGCGAGAAATCACAACCCTTGTACATTCGTAGGTTTATATATATATATATATATATATATATATATATATATATATATATATATATATATATATATCCTTGACTTGACTCCTTGACGTCTCATATATATATATATATATATATATATATATATATATATATATATATATATAA
>BLKR01016276.1:0-32456 GCA_011170035.1 Teleogryllus occipitalis | reverse complement strand
TATCGGCTAAAGCATAAATTGACTAGAAATTGACTTAATTCGAAACTGCCTTATCAAGCCATTCCGTCTGCAACTGATTGGCCAATCCTAGAAAATGTGCTATAATGCAGTTGAAACATTTTCTCTTGAAACTATCACTGTGAGTACGTTATCATAATGGAGCCAGTTTTTGTATAGGATAAACGATGAATACATCAAGTCGGAATCTAATAATCTTAATACACGAAAATTAGCTCGCAATAAAAAGGCAGGTACTGCTTTACGCAATGTATTCCTTCTTTCACTTTACACAACAAAACAAAATCTTACAACTGCACAAAATCACTATTCGTTGATAATTTGGGTTGAATTATAATCATATCACCCACTCCTCCAGTAAAAGAAAAGCATAAATTAAAAAACAGCATTATTGAGTTATTTGGAGATTATAAATACATGTAATTAACTTCGCGTTCTGCGAAAATGCCACTGTTCAAATCGTCAAGAAAGCATTTTATAGCACATAATGTTTTCCTCCGCAGCATCTGCACAATCTAAATAGCACAAAAACAGCAACATTTAGCTTGACGCTTTTCTTCTCAAACGCTGAACAGGTAAGAGAGGTAGAAACCCGAATAAAATTCAAGCAAAAGACAATTACGATGGAATTTAAACTTGTAGCTAATCAAGAATTGCAATTAAAAAGAACACGGAAAAAGTAGGGAACGGAATTTATTGTAATAAAAAAAGTCAAATATGTGTATATGTGTGTATGAAAATATGTGTATGATTCATATGTATATGTGTATGAAATTAGTCATATCACTTTCATTTTCATTAAGTAATAATACTACTTTTCCTATGAACTCAAAATCTTCAAATAATTCTCTTGCGACTTGTGACTTGTGTACGAAAATGTTTTGGAATAATCATGTAACATTTGTAAGGGCAAAATGTAACAATCATGTAACAATTCGCGCGGCAAAATCATTCCATTTTCGTATTACACATCCTCTTTTAAAGACGTTAGTGACGTTTATGCACGTGTTGGAAAGTATACTTAAACATTCTTATATTATACTACAAAATACCACGCGCTACGAACTGCATGAGACTCAAGCAAATTTCTAAGAAATACAAAATAAAACAGCACGCGTATTAAAAACGTAACACACAATTAACCCCATCGTTTAAACTCGATTACGGTCCCAGAGTTTTAGCAGCAATTTCAATAAAACGTTTCCCCGGAGCACCAGGATTACGGGGCGGGAAGTGCCGCATTGTATGCTGCATAAAGCTGCGTCATCAACACTAATATGACTGCTCGATAATGCCAGACTGGGCCTCGTCGACACGAAATTAAAGCTCAAGACGAAGTGTCAAGAGGTAGTCTCGTGCGAGTCCCAGCGTTGACGGTGGTAATCGAGGTAGTAAAGGAATGATTGTTCAAAAATTGTTTTGTTGGCGTGTTTGGTTTCTAAGAGGAATAGAATTGACATTTGTTCTCAGCCTAACGGCTTCTATGATGTAATGAAAACATGACAAAGCACAGATCTGCCTTACCCCGGGCAAAATATGAAATATAATTGAATGTTGTTGGATTATATAAATTAAATTGTGAACTGTTACACTTTCAAGTTTCCGTCAATTATTTACAAAATATCACATTTTCCTTGTTTCATAGAATTGTTTTTCTAGAATATAATTTATAGTATTCACTAATTCTCGCCCGATAGTTGGATTGGGGGGAGTATAAGAGTGAACCGGTAGCCAGGAGAACAGATTCATGATAAGACGACTTCTCTATAGACGGGACATGCAACAAAATCAAAATTTATTATACGAGTGATAAAAGCAGCATTATTTTATCAGCAGAAAATGTTGCGACATAAGACCGATAGGCCAATCAAAAAAAAAATCACTTTTTCTACGTGTCATACACTATTTTTTCGACAGCTTTACTGACATTCATTTTTTATTAATTCAAGCAATACAAATCACTGTCCCATTAAGGTCGGTGGTAACTGATATGATCAGATGAAAATATTTTGTTTTCTTTGTTGACTATTCACAGTTTCTCTGAAAAATTCAGCATCGTCTCACGTTTATTCTCGTGCTATGAATTTAACTCTAAAACACTTTGCAAACCCTAACCGCTTTTACTAAGGGCTCTCTAACAACACATTTAACCATATTACATAGGAGCAGTTATTACTAACTTGGATGTTAAACTATTTATCAAGTGTACTTCAAGTTTTACATAGATTTACATACGTGGAACCTCGAAACATTAAAATTGCATTTCAACAACTATTTCCAATATTGAAATGTTTTTCTTCGATCTGCATTTACACACAAGCTTTAAATATTAACACAGTTGTAAATACTCAAAACTTTTTTTTTTTCCTTTATGTTTATAGACCATGCACTTTTGAAGCCAACGCATTTAATTGCAAACTGGTCCAGAAAAGATTTTTAGGTCTCTCTTGGTAAAATTACAAAATACTTTCAGAAAATAAACTTAATTTCTTCACTTACATATCTCGTACATAAAAATATATTATTAAATATAACACATGGTCAATCAACGAAACCGCGAAGAATGCAAAAAAAACATTCAAGTCTAATTCTCTACTATTTACGAGCAAATAATGCTTCATCCTTTCAACAGGATCTCGAATAACCATATGCACGATGCATTCGGACTCCAAAGGAATGTTTTTTTTTTCGTTCGTGAAACATCGGTCGCGGTCACAAGCTTTGTGGAAAAATCGGTCGGTGACGCATCGGCCCATGTTCGCCCGCTTACACGCCCCTATTTGTCCTTTTTTGTACTAATTTAATTGGGCTTCGTGAAACACGCCATTCCACGAGCGGGCAGCTGCGCCGGGGGGCGGGGGAGGAGGTTTGCACCTCGGAAACTCCAAGTATTTCTGCCAGCGCCCGCCACCCAATCGACCCACAGGGGCGCCGCCGCCGCCGCCGCCGCCGCGCCAGGGTGCTGAACACTCCGCCGAAAGGGAGCCAGTGAACTGGCAAAATGACGCTTCGCGCTCCGCCTGACGCCCCATTTTTCATCCACTTTTTCTCCCAAAGTGTTTCTTCGCCAGCTTATCCACAATTCTCGGTCAATTCTCATCGTTGGATATATTTATACTGGGGAACCTCGATATCTCGAATCTGAAAGGCGAAAAGAATTCGTTGGGGTAGAAGAAAATGTCGAGTAACGTTTGTAGGGGAAGTGAAAGGGAATGAAAAATTCGAGATATCAACGAATTCGGGTAATTGAAGTTCGAATTCGCAACGGCAATATACTTGTACTACATATCTGGCCATGAAATAATGAATTAGCTTCGGTGACTCATATGCTCAACTTCTGAAGTTGATTAACCCTAAAAGAAAATCGAGCAAATTCCCTTCAGACATAGTAATTTGTCAAATTGGAGTGACGTAAAGGAGTAAAAATAATCCAATGTTTTAGTCAGGTTTCACTGTGAACTGGTGGAGTGAGGAACCGAGAAGAAATGAGCTTTGAACTACCGCTGCGTTATTTTTGTCTTTGGTTACATCAAACTTTGCCATACTATTGGGTGGAAATCGATTTGCGTTAATTTCAAAGTTTCTAGTATTACTATTATTCGTTTAACGCATTTTCATATTGCATAAGAAAAAGAAACTCACAAAAAATACGAATTCTAACAAGAATGTTTCAAAGGAGAAATTGAAAAAAAAAAGTGTAACCCTATTCAAGCGGCATTATTTTGCAATTTTCCTAAGAGAATGTAACAGCTGGCGTTCAATGGACAGAGGTGTTGCCTTAACAGAGTAAAAGTCAAACAATATCTGATCCGCGCTACCATTCAGCTCAAACGCAAGGCTAGGTTTTTTTTTTTTCTTTTTTAAATCGCCGCGTACTGTTACACAGCATGAAGTACGCGCCGAATGAGTCAGAACACAGTTGTCAAGGAAGGCAACTCATTACGCCCGCGTGCGCGCGGCCACGTGCCGGGCGGACACAAAGCGCCCCTCGTGACCGCAGCGGCTGCGGCGAGGAGCAGGAAGGGGACTGCCGACGTATGCAAAGCATATGGGAGAGCACAGCGGAGTCGTACCTTCATTATAAGAATGTCTAGGTAGTCAAATTTTTCATTTGTTTTCACTTCTTTACTCATGGTGTTCGCTAGCTGGAAACTCAGTGAGTCGAAATGTTGGATAACTGGAACTTACGAGTACTTCTACTTTTTGCTACGACTCAATATATTGAATTTTCATTAATAGTACTTTCCACGTTTTTTCATATTTTCTCTCAGTCAAAATTTAAAAAAATCCGGACGGACGTCACTTTGAGATCAAAGCGGTAAAACATTTTTACGTCCAAAATATACTAAAATATAACTACTATAAACATACTACAGAATCTCGTCTTTGGTTATTAAATCTTGACGGGAGAAATATAATTCCAGTGTCTAATTGTCAATTTAAATTTGTTGAAGTTCGAGTTGACAAGAATTGTTCATCCGCGGAAAAAATAAACAAATATACAGATATCGAGGAATTAGTAATTGATGTTAGTTATCAATATTCACTATCGTTCTCTCGAACAGTCACTTACAAACAAAATAAACTGTCAAGTTGTGGAACAATTAAAGCCTTATAGAATTATAAATATGCAGTATTTAATGTTTAATACATATTGTTCTTAATTTCTACACTTGCATTACATCATTTCCTTGTAAAGAAAGCACTATGTAGATTCTCAGTTCGATCTCAATTTCCACGACAATTTCAATTGCAAAATAATCACGACTTTCAGCAATCGTGTTCCTTTTAAGCCACTGCACGTGTTCTTCTATTACCTAAGTATGCGTCGCAGGCACAGTGGCTGTTAGAAGGGGTAGCTCTCGACTTCCGAGAAAGACTTTATGGTTCGGAATAATGCAACCCAGGAGACATATGTCACAGTCTATTGCCAAGTGGCGAGAGAAGGGTACCAGACGGTGGCTGCAGCAGCTAAAAAGGGAAAAGGGCAACATCCATGCTCTGAAGCCGCTATCTCTCCGGCTGTGGCTTCCACCGCCTTTGCCGCCATCCCCTCTCTGGAATGGAACTCGCTTAAAATGACTGCACTAATTGGTAGGAGTTGGTACAGAGTGACGTTAGTAAACGCGACAGCGAGTACAAAATTTTGAAGGTAGGATCACTAACAAAACCTCAGCCATGCCGATCCGACGGTCGAGATCGTTAAGGCAGTAGTGCAGTAGCGGTCTCGGACCAGAGGATCGCGGGTTGGAATCCCGCCTCGGGCATGGATGTTTGTGTGTTTGTGTTGTCCAAACGTGTTATCCCTACAGTTTCCCCATCAGTTTAAAAATTAAAGTGGTCGCTATATGACTTAGATGTTGAAAAGCGACCTTAAAAAAAACCTTAGCCACATTAAAAATGAACGTAATGAAAAAGTGACTCACAAACTGCAACATTCAGAGTGTAGCACATTTGCAAGCAGCTCAACCAATAACCTATTACGACAAAACGGAACATTCATACAACAATGTCTGTTGGCTATCCGGGACAAGCCGCGTCGATGTGCTCGTAGCTGACATACTCCCGCCGCGGAAGCCTACGCAATCACATTCATACAACAAGATCGATACGGAACTAGCAACCCGTTACAAGAAGTTATTCCAACTCGCAATACGTCTTCTCTACCGAACATCTAAACCCATCACAAACGCTCGAAACCTTCCCACGAAATCGGAGCGATTCCGAGGAATAGACCGAAGAGAAATCACAACGCGCCAAGTTTGCGCCGGGAAGGAACACGTCAAAGCATGGCGGGGCGCGGCGGTGTCAATCAACGCCGATTTCACAGGCCGCCGCTCAGCCGCAGGTTGTCAACTCGGAAGTTTCGATGCCGCGGGCCTGGCTTCCTACCCCGACCCCGCCCCCGCCGCGCGTGCAACCGCCGCTCGTCCCCGGGACTTCACAAGCCGCAGACTCCGCTCGGGATGGAGGAGCATCCCCTCGGCTGAGGGATCAATGCACGTGGCCTCCGCCACAAGGCGAACTTCAACAATAAACGATAGATTATAATGTTGATGGAAGAACGCTTGAAACAGACAGGAGGTTAGAGAGAAGGAAATGTTGTTGAATATTAAATGCATCAATGGGTGCTTGCAGGATTAATATCAGAGGGTTGGAGAGTGTGTGTGTGACAAGGATATTCCGACCCATACGTAAAAGCATACCGAAGATAAATGACTAATTATACAAAAAAAAACAACAACAAAAAAGAGTATTAATGTGATAAACTCTTCTCGCAAAGGTGCAAAAGTAGAAAGAACTTTAACCAACAATATTCACTCTTTAAGATTCGTGTAAGCTGTGTCAGAACAATATATTCAAGTCTTGAAGGTATATAAATAAGATAATTGTAAACGTGTCTCGACAGTTGACATTTCTCACAACACATGGTACAAGAAATCATAATCAATGTATGATGGAGAGATCAGACCGAAGAATTCTAAAGTGTCCCACGTAGTAACGACGTAAAACTCCAGAAAAATACACCCAAAATGGACATGAAATGCAAAAGCATCCAGATCAATTGAAAACTGGTACTGTTGTTCCTTTAGTACACTTCACGCAAAATACCATCATGGATGGGGTTATCTAACGTATAAGGGGTGAGATGGGAATAGAAATGCCCCTTCTTCAGTTTTGACAAATGTTTCGGAAACTGTTAGCTCAGAAACAAATATGTATTAAAAGAAAGTACATGTACAATTAATTTCCTATGAACAGGTTTGCAGAAGAAGCCCATTAGTGCCCCTATCCCACCGGATAGCGCATTTCTCCTACAGCTTAAACCCACAGTAATTTCAGTTGTTGAATAGCATGACCAAAGGAACAACTGTGTAAATTGTCAACCTTTCGGGGATTTTCTTAATTTCAAACCCTACTTTCCCTGAAGTCGTAAATGAGCAAGTACAAAACGGTTCAACCGGATATTGCGTATCCAGGCATGTTCCGAGAACAAAACCGCAGAGCTTCAGATCATCGTTTCCGGGAGTCCCAGCCACTCTCCCTCTCTCGCCCTCTGGGCAGAACACAAAGGGCAGAGGAGATGGACGCTTTTAATAAGCAGCTGTCCGAACGGTCGGAATCGTAGCGTCTCGCGTCTCGGGGGCCTTTATCTCGAGGAGGCGCCAGAAACACGTGATTTACGAGCGGCGAATGAGGGAGCGAACGGAGAAGGGTGGGCGCCAAGGGTGAGAGAGAGAGAGAGAGATGGCGCGTGGAGGAGGGAGGGGGATGACAGAGCTGACACCCCCGCGCGGTGTTAATTTTCCCCTGATCTTCCCATCCACCTCCTCCCCTCTCACTCTCTCTCTGCCTACCGACACTTCGAACTGTTCTCTCTCCCTCTCTCTCTATGTCGGCAGATACATAGTACTCTCTCTCTCTCTCTCCGCCGACTGACACTCGGGGGGTTCTCTCTCTCTCTCTCTCTCTCTCTCTCTCTCTCTCTCTCTCTCTCACACACACACACACACACATGCTCTCTCTCTGCCGACAGACACTTAGATGGTACTCACTCTCTCTCTCCCTGTCTCTCTGCCGACTGATACTTGGGTGGTTCTCTCTCTCCCTCTCACTGCCGACAGATACTTAGATGGTACTCTCTCTCTCTCCCTGTCTCTCTCTTCCGACGGACTCTCGGGCGGTGTTCTGTCTCTGTCTGCCGACTGACATTTGGGTGGTTCTCTCTCTCTCTCCGTTCTCTGTGTTACTTTCTCTCTGTCATCCCTGTCGCGCCCGACACTTTGCGCGGTGTCCCGGGTCACCGCGGGCGACGAGCGGCGACGCGGGTGCGCGCCGCGCCGGGCGCCATGAATCACTTCAACGACTCGCGACTCCTCGCGCGACAGAGTTATGCATCACCTGTAATTGCATCTTCCGCTGACGCGCTCACTCACGCGCCCCCGCGCTCCTTCAACAACCTGAACGAGAATCAAGATTGTGATTCCACACGACGGAGGAGTATCGAATCGCAACCAATTTAGTTTGGTTCGAGATTATTACATTTCACGCACTTTTTTTTTTGCTTCGACGAATATTCAAGCGAGTAAAATCTGTTTTTGTGTACATCAACATAAAGAAAGGACAGGCTGAGGCAAACACGTGTCTGAAGTATTGTTTTGTTAGCAAGCTTCTTTCGGAATTGTGCCTTTCTTTTGTCTTGTCCTGATTTCAAATTATTGGTAGAGTCCCCACCTGATATCTCTCAGTTGCTCATTCCTGAAGATTTTTTTTCTTAGCAGTATTGAATGAATCAGGAAGTGCTTCTTTTTCAAGTAAGAAATGATCTAGAAAACTATGAGGTGCACGAGATAGTTTCATTGTCGGCAAGAAAATGTATACGCTTTTTTCCTCGCCAGTTGTGATAATATGAACTCTTCCTCATATATTTCCTGTCTTTTACATTCTACTCATGTTTCGGAGAAAAATTCCACCTTCTTCAAATATGAACGTTCCATGAAATCATCCACTTTCGAGACACTGGCTGTAAAGTAGTCAGACTATTAGTGCTGCTGACTTTATTTACTGCCAGCCATAAATCAAGAGGGAACGACTTTTAGAAACGAGTATTCAACACACAATAGACTCTCGCACTCATGAATGTATTCCATAAAACATCAACCACGAAACTTAAAAGGCCACATATCTTGGGAAAGTTTTGTTAGTTTCTTAAGATATTTGACCCAGGTTTACAATTCCAGGTCAAGTTTTTTTAACGACGTTTTTGGAAATGGAATGCCACTAACTAACGTCGAAATAAATAGACGTGCCTGAAAACGAAGAAAAAAATCGTACACGCATTCCTGAAATATTTGCACAGTAAATACAAAGCTGAGAGAAAATTCCGAATTATTTATTACTCCATTACCAGCTGGGGCATTTTCATTCGGAAATTAAACGAAAGCCAAAATAATTCTATTCGCATGAAACATTTTTGTGTTTAGCATCAAAGATAAATTGAATTCTTAACGAGAATTAGAAATATTTAGCACACAATTCATATATTTTCATGTTACAAAAAATAATCTCATTAAGAGGCTACGTACGACCCTTTTGCCATTCTGAAGAGACACCTTTAAAGCACAAACTATCAAAACCAACAACGCACAAATTACACGAAAAACAAACAACGCGACATCGCCCTGAGCTGGTTGCTTTTTTCGTTTCCCCTCCACAGTAACCCTGAAGAGGCGGGAATTTATTTACAAATTACAAACGTACAAATTACGCTGCTGCCTTGTGGCTTAAGCAGCTGAGGAGAGGTAGAAAGCTAATACTAACTAAAGCTAACTTAATTCTAACTTAAATATAATTAAATAATTATATAGTAGCACTTTGGCATACTTAATTTACCGGTAGCGGTAGCTCAGTGCATCAACTGATGTCACTGCAGCGCCTCTGACCGGGAGGTCCTAGGTTCGAGCCCTGACGGCGGCAGGATTTGCGACACTAACTTTTCAGCTAGGTCGAATTCAGTCGCTGTGTGGAGGAGAATTCTAGCGGCCGGCTGCTCTGATCGGTAGTTTTCCGTGGTTTCTCCGATCAACACCACGCGAATGCCGGAGCAGTACCCTACCAAACGGGCCACGGACCGCGCGCTATCTGTCTTTCCTCTTCCTTGACCTATCCTCTCCTCTTACACACACACTTACACTAACATGCACTACACTACCACATATTCCAGGAGACCGGTCGGGAGCTTAGAGCTTGTCCCGACTGGGGCGATGCCCCGCTGGTGGGAGAGTCCTGGTTAGGGGAAACCCCACTAGCCGACGGTAGGTCGGCGCCGGATTTCGCCATCCAGCGGGGGAAGATCACCGCCATCTCCCGAGAAAAAACATGCACTACACTAACGGGATTAATGACCGAAGCAGTTGACGCGCCCGGAAACACGAAAAAATCAATCAATCAATCATACTTAATTGACACGATTTTTTTTTTTGGGGGGGGGGGCTGGTTGCTCGCTCCGGAGTTCGTTATTCACACGCTGTGCTGGAAGCGGAGGCAGATTACGGGCCGCCCATTTCTCGTCCCGTGTTTTGGAATAAGTCTGAAATAACGAGCGATCCGCGAGGCTCTCCACTTCTCCAGTGGAGGGGCGGTCGCCCACGCTGTTGGGCCCGTGCCATGCCCCGCGCGGGTTCTTGAACCCCGGAGGTCGCGGACCCAACTAATTAGAATTAATATTCCTCTCGTCGGATCTGAACGCGCGCTCGAACGAGGAAAAGTGAAGACGGCCCCCTAGCTCCGATACGGAGGCGCAATGTCGTAAAAGACTGCTTCCAAGTAATCTGGCAACGTTTCTTAAAGTTAAAAACTTCCACTTCAGACGTCAGCGATTAATGAGCAAACAACTCTCGACGGCTACTATTGTCTTTTACAAAATCACTTCGGTGCTTCTGGAGTTGACGTTGTTTTCGAGGATTCAGTCAGTGATATTTGAGAAGTCATTTATTATTTGAAGAAAAATATAAGAAAGAGGGTGACTGTATCATTAGATGGGTTTCGCAAAGGAACTGCGCACTTTTAGCAAAATTATTTACTCGAAAGAAGTAGATGGAAGTAACCTAAAATCACTACCTACTAGACATCCGTTTCTACTATTTGCTAATTAATAATAATAATAATAATAATAATAATAATTTTAATAATAATGGTTTATTAAAATAGCAGTAATGTACTATTTTGCAAGTATGGTTGCAGGTTCATTCATATTCAAGCCGGTAAATCGGTGAACGAAAGCGAAGAACCAAAAAAAAAACACGCAAGAACGTGGAAATTCTGTTCCGCAGTTCAAAAGCGAATGATTGTATTCGCTAACCATTCGCGGAAATTTAATTATGTATAGAAGTCGAAATTTGTTACAGCGAGGAAACTGGATTGAAGTTTCTGGAATAACTTAATATTGTACACAATGAAGAATAACCATGCGATAAATATTAGTTGGGATATGCAGAAGTTTTAGTTTTTGTGATGTGAATACACCAATAAATTGCAAAAGCATTGTTTTCCATATATTTTGCAAGCACCAGCTTCATATTCGCCCCTCGACCGTAATTCATTTTCTTAAATACATCTTTTCATTTTGTTTTCTTTTGTTTCTTTCCAACACACAGTTGAGCAACCACGTATTTTGGGATTAAATGCGTTGGAAATTGTACATTGGGTACGCTCAAGGATGTTTTATTTTAATCGCGTAGGCCGAAGGCCAGAACATCGTTACCAACTTCAAGCTTAGCGAATTCTCAGCTGCATCCTACAAGTACTAGGGACGCCATTCGACTCGCGGGTTTGTGTTATCGTTCTCACGTTTTCGTGGATTTATTGATTGTTAGTGATTGCGGGCGCGTCAACTGCAAAGGTCATTAGGCCCGTATGTTTTTTTTTCCTCGGGAGGTGGCGGAGATCTTCCTCCACTAGATGGTGGGATCCAGTGCTGACCTACTGTCGGCTAGCGAAGTTTTCTACAACCGGGTTTCTCCCACCAGCAGGGCACCGCCCCAGCTGGGACAAGCTCTAAGCACCCGATCGGTCTGTATGTGTGGTACTGTAGTGAATGCTAGTGTGTGTGTACGTAAGGAATGAGGAAAAGAAAAGGAAGATGATGAAAGATCGCGCGCGGTCTGTGGCCTGTTTGTTAGAGTACTGCTCCGGCATTCGCCTAGAGTTGATCGGAGAAACTAAGGAAAACTACCGATCAGAGCAGCCGGCCACTAGAATTCTCCTCCAGACAGCGACTGAATTCGACCTACGTTTTCGAGGACATGAGCAGACCTTCACGTGGGGCTCAATAAGAGATAAGACCCGTACATCATATTTCTGTTAGAAAGTATAATTATTAACCGAGAGATTAATTTATCAGCAACACTAAACATCCGGGTTGAAATATGGCGTTATTCATTGATTCCCAAAGTGGGAGGCGCGTCCCCTAGGGGAGGCGTGAGACAAGTCAAAAGTAGGCACGGGACCAAAAAATTGCAAGCTTATCCTTCTCACTGATTTTTTTTGTCTCTTCTTTAATTTAAATTTCAACTTGTAATATTAATTAGGCATAAATCGTCTTGACCTAACCTCAAAACAAGAACAACGAACCCTTCATCAATAAGTCAAAAAACATAATTAACTTGTAAAATGCCGACCTGGATGGCCGAGGTGGCTAAGATCGAGTATCGTCTCAGCGCTTCGTTCCGAAGGGTGGTGGGTTCGAGTCCCGCCTTGGGCATGGTTTTTTTGTCCCTTGACTTGGTATGTGTTGTCGCGATGGGCCTCGCGTTCTGCTGACCCCAGATCAGAGGAGCCCGCAACTGTGTTGGTTTGGTGTATGGTCGAATATGCGTATCGGGACGTAAAGGGTAACCGGTTGTTGGCTGGATAAAAGCCCTAGAAAAAAACTTGTATAATTGTAAAGAGTAAAAAAATTAATGTATTGTTATTCATCACCAAATAAAAATGTGGAAGGGACATGGGAAGTTTTGCTATTCGCAGATGAGGAGGGGGGCGTGGTTAAAAAAAAACGTTCGAGAACCCTTGGCCTAATTCGCCACCCTTCGAAATGCCTCCGGCCAAGCGGCGACAGCAGCGCTGTGCGTCCGCGCGGAATGCGGAGATTGAATCGCGTGCCGGGGAAGGAAGTTCGCATCGCGCAGGCCGCCTCTTCCGCGGGCGGCGATACCACGAACGCACAGCGCGCCGTCCAAGGCCCCCTGCGGTACGCCTCAGCCCCCTGCGGTTTCCGCGCCTATCACCACGCACTCGCCGCCACCTCCACCGCCTGCCATCTGGCGGAAGCGGAATTCAATAAAAATAGTCACGCACGTATCTGGGGCAACGTTTATTGTATTCAGCTCTCAACGATTTCATTTTCGTTCCAGAGATGCTTGTTTCTCGTTTGAAAGGAATGAATATTAACTAAAATAATGTTTCTTTATTTCGCCGCTTATGCTAATATGGATTCGAGTTCTAGACCTTCGGTGCAGTAAATTTAAATATTCAAACGGCATAAATGTATAACTGCTTTGACAAGAAGATCATACACCTGTCAGAGTACACAGAAGGACAAACTGCGGATAGCTACGTATTCCGTTTGCTAGTCAGAATTATCACAAAATGATAACGATAAAATATACAATTTATTTGGAGAATGTACAGAAATTAAAAATATTATATTACATAATTCGACAATTTAGGCATTTAAGGTAGTTTACTTCTAAAGAAAAAATGTCGAATATTTTATTTGAAATGTCAACAATTATAATTTCCAAAAATATGATGGATGATAAATTTGGAACAGTCAAATCTGAACTACAATTTTCTGCCTCTATCTCTCTTTCCTTTCTAAAAAAAGAGTGCTTAGAATAAAAATGACCCAAAATGTTAATGAAAATTCATCAGACAATTTTCCTACAATACAAAATAGTCCGTTTATATTCCAATGGTAAGAAGAAGAGCAAAAAATCACTCGCTCTGAAAGGACCACCCAGAAAATTCTCAACATCAAAGAAAGCGGGGCCGCGATTTCACAGACTTTTAATACCAGTGAAACGAAATAAACATCTGGACTGAGTGAGGAAAGCCTTTTGTTTGTCCTAGAGATAAAAAATTGACATCATCCCAGTGTTGATTTTAAATTACCGGTGCGACGTTACGATGTTGTAAATAAATAATAGTAATTGCTTCTACAACAGCCATAGACTATCAAGAATAATGACAACAAAACAATATTTATGACAAAGGGAAATGTCTTCCATTGCAATCTATATGAACAGCAAACGATAAGTTACGTAAAGAATGTAGAATTTAATAATTATAATTATAATGTAGAATTTAATAATTTAATAATTATATCATTTAATAATTATAAGCACCTTAATATTATGTGAACTAGCTCCGACGCTTCTATTTTTGTTTTCACATTTTAGTTTTTTAAAATTAAATTAGAAAGAAACGAAAAATAGGCTAGTTACCTTGTGGTGAAGCGACATCGATAACAAAACAGATGTTTCCAAACATCGACATTGAAAATTAAAACATCAATAATATACCAACGAAAAACCGTCGATAGTTTTAAAAATCAATCTTTTTTTTATTAACCTCAAACATTAAAATCGTGCGCAACAAAATTTAATTTGATCATCCAGTTCATTCATTTATAGTTACAATTTAAGGAAAAACAAAGTTAAAGACGCCTCTCTATATTCTAAAAGCGAGGAAGGATGTAGGAAAGGGACATAAGGGGTCATCTAGGGCGAGAGACAATTTGCTCACTACGTTTTTCCACTAAGGTCTTCTCGATAGAAGTTGTACAAATAGCGTTCGTTTCGATCGAACACACTAACTGACAGTGGTACCATCAGTTATTGTTTCATTTTTTAACTTTTACAAAATTTTATTGCGGGAATTTTTAATTCACAAAACATCGAGCGCAAAACATCGATGTTAAAAACGTCGGCATTAATATATCTAGGTTTAAAACAGGGATGTTTTGGAAATATGGACATTATGTTGCATCCCTATTTCCTACTAGCTGACAGACACGTCAAACGGTGGACCGAAAGGGGTCTAGTAAGCATGAGTAACTGACGGACGGACACGCAGATTATCCGGTGACTAACAGGTAGAATTCGACCTAGTGCGCGGAATCGCGGTAACGAATCCGGTGTAAACAATGCGGTGTTAATCTCATATGTGTAATTGGAATCTTCAATTGTAGTGCAGAATCTAACAACCGATGTAGAGTAATTCTATTACTTTTTAACACTTTGATTGCCAATATATTTTTGAAAGTACAGTGATTACGAAGGAAATCTTAACATGTTAATAATATAGTGAATTAATAATCAAATTATATTCCTATGAGCTTAATTCTTGGATTGATTGATTGATTTTTTCGTGTTTCCGGGCGCGTCAACTGCTTTGGTCATTGGTCCCGATAGTGTAGTTCATGTTTTTTCTTGGGAGATGACGATGATCTTCTCCCGCTGAATGGCGAGATCCGGCGCTGACCTACCGTCGGCTAGTGGGATTTCCCACTAACCAGGACTCTCCTACCAGCGGGGCACCCCTCCAGCCGGGACAAGCTCTAAGCTCCCGACCGGTCTCCCGGAATTTGTGGTAGTGTATGCATGTTAGTCTAAGTGTGTGTGTAAGGGGAGAGGATAGGACAAGGAAGAGGAAGGACAGTTCGCGCGCGGTCCGTGGCCCGTTTGTTAGGTTACTACTCCAGCATTCGCCTGGTGTTGTTCGGAGAAACCGTGGAAAATTACCGATCACGACAGCCGGTCGCTAGAATTCTCCTCCAGACAGCGACTGAATTCGACCTAGCTGATAAGTTAGTGTCGAAAATCCTGCCGCTGTCAGGCCTCGAACCTAGGATCTCACGGTCAGAGGCGTTGCCGTGTCATCAGTCCGTGTCACTGAGCTCCCGCTCCCGGTTTCATTCTGGGAACCAAATCCTCTACTAGTAATCAAGAAACTTCCACCATCTTTCAAAGCAACCGCAAGCCTGGACGCGTCAGGACCCTTCACCGAAACACAGGTCCCTACGAGTACGAACGGCCATTCCAATCCGCACGCACCGGTCGAGAAACCCGCCGCAGCGGCGCGCCGTGTTCGTGGAACGTGATCACGGGCTCTTTCGCCTCGTGTCCAGCCACCGAGTGCGTCTTTGGCCGCGTCCGTCGCGTATCGCTTCGCTTCCTCCCTAACGCCCCCGCCTGGCACGCACTGCGTGTCGCACGCACGCCGAGAGGGGGCGACGGCGGCCGCGGCGCGTGCTCGGCGCGCGGGGCGGGCGACAAGTGGAGTGTGCGGTGGCGGTGGCGGCGGTGGCGTTGGTGGTGTCGGCGGTGGTGGCGGCAGTGGTGGCGGCGGCGGTGGTGGCGGCGGTGGTGGCGGCGGTGGTGGCGGCGGTGGTGGCGGTGGTGGTGACGGTGGTGGCGGTGGTGGTGACGGTGGTGGTGGCGGCGGTGGTGGCGGCGGTGGTGACGGTGGTGGTGGCGGCGGTGGTGACGGTGGTGGCGGCGGTGGTGACGGTGGTGGCGGTGGTGGTGGCGGCGGTGGCGGGCGGCGGTGGCGCGCGGTGGCGGCGGCGGTGGCGGCGGTGGGCGGCGGCGGTGGCGGCGGTGAAGGTGGCAGCGGCGGTGGCAGCGGCGGTGGCGGCGGAGGGAGTGGCGGCGGCGGTGGTTGCGGCGGTGGCAGCGGCGGTGGCAGCGGCGGGAGTGGCGGCGGTGGCGGCGAGGCGGCGGCGGCAGCTGCTGCAACCCGCGCCGTCGCGCGACGAGACGAGACGCGACGCGACGCGGGCGCAACGTCCGTTACCTGTCTGGCGGCGCGCACGTCGACGGCCTCACAGCACGTTCCCTTTTTTCTTCTTCTCCCGACAACTCAGCACTCGAGTTGCGCTCCGCGCACGCTTTTGCGCTAATTTAAGGTGTCGGGTTAAACGAAAGATGATCAGCGCCCAAGTCAGTTCAGCGAAAGAAGGCTATGTGCTGCGGCAGACTTTAGGGGGGAAATAAATGAACTTGGGGCTAGAATACGAAAGAAAAAGAAAGTAGAAAAGAAGCTTAATTATGAATGCCCCACCAATACTAACAATCCATCATTGTTCGAAATGTTAATTTGGTTAACATGATTATTAATTTGTTATATATCATATTACAAATTAATAATATACATTTGTGAATATCATAAGTCTCACGACTTCACGATATGACAGACGAACCCACAAATCACACGGTTCTTCTTACAATGAAGAGTGTTCTTAAAAAAGCAACACAATAGAACTTCTTCGATGTTTTCCTGCCGCCTCCGTTTCTCCTCTTCTCATGGCTCAAATGTCAAGAAAAAATACAATTGTAGTCTATCTGACACAGGTTGGTCTGACAGACAATGGTATTTTTACTCACGGACAGTGCCAAGAACATTGGACGCCTCAGATTGCTTTCAACTTACCTGAAACAAAACAGGACAGTATTATTGGAAGAAATACCCACGCAGTGAGAGATACCAATCTATTGCGTCATTGACGGTTCAAGCAACACAAACGAAGCTGTTTAAAAAGTGAACCAATTATTTCCTTCAAAAATTTGATATCAATAAAACACGTATAAAATATTTTATTAAATAAAAAAGCAAAAGACAAATTCATTCAATATTAAAGTATTGAAGGCAGGTTAACGGGGCTTGGTCATAAATAAATACGAACTACAAGTTTGGTTGTACTAATAGTAGTACTTATATATTAATAGTAGCACATATATTAATAATGTTTTGATTTTGTGGTTGCAAGCCCTGAGGATGGAAATAAATTTTCCGAAACGTCGGCAAACAACCAACTTGTAGTACGTGTTTATATATGACCAAGCCCCGTTAACCTGATTTCCATATTTCATCAATTGGTCGTTAAGAATTCTTCAAATATTAAATTAGCAAATATAATAAAAAGTTTATCCTCTGAATCATGGGGATTTTCTATTAACAACAAACCTTAAAGGCTTACAGTATAAAGTAATACTTGAAACGCACTGTAGAGCACGCTGGTCTTCCAGTAACCTCCCACGGCCGTTCCTTGTCTCGTGGCACCCCTGGACTGCCGCCTGCCTGTCTGCATGAAATTCCGCCCCGTCAGTGAAATGAACTTGGGTTAAACTTAATGAAAAACTCGGAGCTGCGAACAAGACTTTTCCGTATCGCTTTCTCTTCCTACTACTGACAGCGAAGAAATACTAATCTCGAGTTGAGGAATTTTAATTCGCATAAATTTGCATAATTGATCTCGTTGCAACAAAATGTTCGAGCAGACGGTAAAGTTAATCTAGCAGCAGTAATAAATTAATAATGTGAATTCTGAAGAATTCATGAAGACGAGATTTTTAGACACCACGCTCTTCCTAAAAGTATAAAAGATCCTTATATTATAGCCTTTTCATAAAATAACGAGAATAAAAAGTTGTTTTAAAAAAAGCGTTGCCGAGCATCAAATTTGTTTTGAGAAGTTTCGAAAGAAACGGTGCACTTCTCATTGCACAAAAACCTTTCAAAATCATTTTTTTAACAAACAAAAACAGTAACAGGAATGTTTTCACCAAAATAATCATAAAATCTCCTGTTACTACTCCCATTACACAGATTCCGTTTCTCTGAAAAGAATCATCCAGCAATTCTCACAACTGCATGAAAACCCCGTCCTTTCAGAAATCCCGAAAGAAACAAAAGCAGGAGCAGTAATGAAACGCATCCACAAAAGAGAACCCGAAAATTCATTGAATAAACGCAGTCGCGTAACGGCGCCCTTCGTCAAGTGAATAAAAAGAAGCAGAACGCGCCGCGTTGGGCGGGGTGGATGGAGACCTTTCGGCGGGGCGGCGCGGCGTCTGTTCCGAAGATGTCTACTTAAAGTCTTCTCTCAGCGCAGATTAATCCGGGAACACTTCCTTGATTGCCCCGAGAAACGCGGGTCGATATGTATCTTCGTCGCTCTCAGGAAGCGAGCGAGGCGCACGGGGGCGGGGCGGGGTGGGGAGGGAGGGGACGTGCGCAGAAGAGCTTTGGCGCAGTCGCGAGCGGGGCGGTGGGCGTGGTGGGGGCGGGACCGGGGTGGCCGGGAAGGCTGCGGAGGGGCCGGCGCGCCGGCGGCGGCGGTGGAGGCGGTGGCGATGGAGGCACGCGGCCTGGGCGGAGGGAAACAACGGCGGGGGCGGATGTGACGGGGGCGGGAAGAGGGTTGATGATGCAGCCCAGAGGGTGGATAGGGACAGCAAACTAGGGAAAGGAGAGCAGCAGGTCGTCATCAGGGGGTTGGGGAACGTCGAGGGGAGAGAGTCAAGACGGTAAAGAGGTTAAAGGTCGCGGAAGCATAGTGTGGGTCAGATTCAAGTAATAATAGTGGTGGGGTAAGGGAACGCGAAGAGTTTGAGGATTTTTCTGGAGAAGCACGAGATGATTAAAGTGAACCGAAAAGCTGTGGAAACCGAACAGATTTGCAAGATGAATGTTATTGGAAACGAAAGGATAAGGCCTAGAATGAGAATTGTGAAACAAACGCTCCAAAATTAATTTTCGTAGATCCACAACAAGGAGGAGAGTTTAGGAATGACGGTACGTTAAAGAAAGATTGCATTTTGGGGCAGATGTTCGTATAAACACGCTGTGGAAGTATGGAAGTAAACTTGAGAGACCAAAGTACCCCTCCGCTGTCAGAACTCGCTGAAAGATACCAAAGCATAGTTGCAGAAAAAAATACTGCACTAGGTCACCTATAAGTGAACTCCATTATCTGCGATGGTTTAGAAGCGTCCATAAATATTGGATGAATATCATCAAGCTTTCCCGAGAAATATACTACATACAATCTTGGTGAGCTAAGTTAGGGAGCTATAAACGACTCACTGCAAGAATATAAAATCTGTCGTGAAAACGAAATGATTAAAATTCGCATTTTAACCTAACAATACAATGTTTTGAAGCGTGTCACCACAATCAAAAAAGGTCTTTTCCAAGGGAACGGTCGTTTGAACGATTTTCCTAGTACGAGGAAGACAGTAATCGGGAACTGAATTAAAGGGGTTGTAGGACGTCAGGTCCACGAGAAAGGAACGGCGAAGGAGCGGAAATATGGCGGGAGGTTCTTGGGATTGGAGCGGGGAGGGACCAAACTGGCAGAGGCAAGGTAAAGGCAATGATGTAGGGTAGCGGCAGGGTGTTGGAGGAGACGGGAGGTTTGTGTGTGTGTGTGTGTGTGTGTGTGTGTGTGTGTGTGTGTGTGTGTGTGATAAGTAGCCGAGGGCGGAGTAGCGGCGAGGCGGTAGGCGTGGCAAGGAGGGGAGAGCAAGGAGGAGCGAGGAAGAAAGGGACGAGGCCAGCAGGGCATGGAATGGCGTGGAAGGAATGAATGGGGTCAGGGAGGGGAGGGCACGAAATGGCGAGGTAATGAGAGGAGGCAGGGAGGTGCGAGGATGGAAGGGTCGGAGTAGGGACGGGTAGATACGGAACAGCGTTAGACGGACTCGGCACGGGGGGGGGGACGGGAAGGAAGGCAAAGGCCTTCAAAGGGGCCCAGAAGGGGCGGGGTGGTCAGGTGGGTCAGGGTGGGTCAGGGTGGGAGGTGGGCATCAGGTGGATCAGGGTGGGTCGGGGTGGGTCGGGGTGGGGTGGAGTGGGTCGGGGTGGGTCGGGGTGGGTCGGGGTGGGTCGGGGTGGGTCGGGGGCGAGGCGGGGTGGGGCGAGGCGAGTTTGGGCGGGTTCTGGCGGGGCGGGGCGGGGTGGCGCGGAGCGAATACGGGGAGATGGAACGGCGGTCACAAGATCCGGGGCGGGGGAGACGGCAGTGTCAGGGCGGCGGGGACGGAGAGGGCGAGGGCGGGAGAGCAGCGAAAGGGAGGAGGCACAATACGCAGTGCAGCGGCCGGTAGGGAGCGAGCGGCGGGGCCGGGCGGCGTAATATCAAATAATCCAGTCCAGGTGTCGCGGCGTCCCCCGGCGCAGGCCCACGGCCGCGCGTCCTAATCACACGACACGGCCCGCGGGCCCAGCCGGCCTTCCGCTTGTCGCCCCCGCGCACGCGCGCCCCACCCCACCCCACCCCACTCCACTCCACCGCCGGGCGCTTCTTCCACGCGATAACAACTCATGCGATCACTGAAACGCTCATTCACTTCTTAAGTTACTGGTTGAACAAAACCATGTTTATTCACAATAAATGTCACAAAATAATACCTCACTCTACAAATGTTCATTTTTAATCAGTGTTCAACAGTTAATCATTAAAATTATGATTTATAAGTGTTTTTAATACAGCTCTCGAGATCACAACCAACAGCATGCAGTAGAATGGAATAAATCAATGACACTGGCAAACAGCTTATCGTCAATAATCACGTAATATATTGCAGCAGTGATAAAATTATGTTCCTGTAAACTGCTGTATTTAGGACCAAAATTGAAAGTTCAAAGGTATTTTTAAAATGAAATGATTATATATTTTATTTTTAATTAATTTACTTATTTACTTGTAATTGTTATTGTGAATAAAATTAATTACATTTAAAAACGTTTGTTTATAGTTTTGGATAAATAGTCAATAAGATTGTCAAATCAACTACTGAAAATGCTGAATATTTTCTTTCCTAGTTCATAACATTTAAAAATTAAATTGAAAAAAAAGTTTGAGCTGATCCACGTGTAGTCCACATTGAAAAAATAAAAATATGCGGTATCTAGGTGAAAAGAAACTAGACAAAAATATTCTTAAACACATCCTTATTTATCGATATATTGCTCTAGAAATATATCGCAATCGCCGTTGTGCGACCACTTACCTCACTTGCCAGTCCGCCCTCCCGCTCACTGGCTCTTCTCGCCCCGTAGGAATCCACAGTGCCTGCTCCATCGACCCCCCCCCCCCGAGCAACTCGTTCATTGATTGATTGTTAGTGATTCCGGGAGCGTCAACTACTAGTGTCACTAGTTCCATATGTGTAGTATATGTCTTTTCGTGTTTTTTTTCGGTGGCGATGATCTACGCCAGCTGGATGGCGAGATCCGGCGCCGACCTACCGTCGACTAGCGAGGTTTTCTCCAACCAAGCATCTCCCACCAGTGGGGCACCGCCCCAGCCCGGAGAAGCTCTAAGCCCCCGACGGGTCTCCCGGAATGTGTGGTTGTGTAGTGGATGTTAGTGTAAGTGTGTACGTAAGGAGTGAGGATAGAACAAGGAAGAGGAAGGAAAGATCGCGCGCGGTCCGTGGCCTATTTGTTAGGGTACTGCTCCGGCATTCGCCTGGTATTGATCGGAGAAACCAAGGAAAACTACCGATCACAGCAGCCCGCCTCTAGAATCGCCAGCTCCGACGTTGCAGTCGTCAGGCAGGTGAACTCCCTCAAGCAAATCGAATTCGCAACATGGTGGTTTCAAAAAGAACCGACTTGGCATGCAGTACGTACTTATAGGAAATATACTGGTACACCGAGAATACAATTAGCAAGAAATTGAAGTTCCTGCAAGGAAAAACGAAAAGCACAAACGAAACATTTAAGCGAAGCACACAGGAAATACGGCTATGCACCAATAAACGTATGCCTATTTAAGTTAACGAACTCAACAGGATATGAGGGAAAGTCTTTTAATATTTCTGCAAACTCACCAGACCAGGTTTCAACGACTTATTCCAGACTTGAAATGTACTTGCTTATTGCGTCTCTTGGCCACTCTCTTATTTAACACTCAACAAGCAAATTCGTCAACTTTATGACGTAATTTCACATGCTGAGGTATTTCAATGATATTTTTGTAATACATGTCCCAAGTGACTTGAAGATGATAAAGCAATAATTCTTTTCTCTTTTTCACTTGAAATTTAATCTAATATTATTAACCATTTATATTATTATAATTTATAAACAATATAAAATATTTCTTATACAATACATTTGAACATTAGTATCACATCGAATTAATTAGAGGTCAGCAGGTTAGAGAAAAATCATCTAGAAGACTGGCTCACCTCACGACAGGAAGCAACATGATCTTTATTACACTGCTCAACTGATTTCCTCCCATTGCGATATCAAACCGACGGGGAGCAGTCCTAAATGCAAGGACGTCCTTACCGCGGCAGAACTCACTTTCAACCTGTAAACTTAGGTTTTCTTACTTCTGAGTTATTCCTTTCGGATCTTAATCCCAGATCGAAACATTTGGTAACTGCATACTCCCAGAGACACGGAGTTCCAGATTTGTTAAATCAACTGAACATGACTTAACCTGAAATATTATTCTGGTTTTGTGGTTTTATTACATCAAGGCACACCTGCGAAGTGTTCGCGGTATTCCCGAGTTCGATGAAACTTCAATCAATGTCATAACGCGAGTGCAATGGCCGATGGTAGATAAAGGCCAATTAAAAAAACCCACGTCCCCATTGACCAACGCTCTCATCCAGCCCACCGCTCTACAGCAATATCATCGACATGGCTAGGACACATCGCTTCTACCACCACGTAGGCAGCGCAAGTAGTGAACCTGCCATCCGTGCAACGTTCGATTCGAGCGCCCGCCGCGCCACCGCGTTGCAGACCTAGGGGCTATCACCATCAGCATCCGACGTCTCTCCGCCCGGCGCACCCCAGCCTCCCCCTAGCAGCGAGGACCGCTTCCGGCGGGCGAGCACACACAACATTAACCCCACACGAGGATACGTCCACCCCTATCCTCGAACCCCCCTCTCTCTCTCTCTCACACACACACACCACGAGTGCGAAACGCCGACCAATTGGGCTAGGCTAGACCTGTAGAGTTAGACTAGACCTCTAGGGTTGCTAACCGTCCATCATTTGGGAGGACAGTCCTCCATTGAATCGTTTATTTCAGAAACTCGTCAAACGCCAAATTTGTCGTGACGAGAAAATTGAGAAAAAGTGTCCCAGTTTTTCCGATTTCAAAATATGTTTTAATGTTAAAGCAGTTAATAAATGAATATTTTTCAGGTAAATATGGAATAAGCAATGTGTCTATCCTCATAAAACAATATTCCACCGCTAAAGCGCATTTTGAATTTTGGCGTTTGACGGGTTTCTGAAATAAACGATTCAATTGTCCTCACGTCCTCATTTTTATTTTAAATGTCTCCTCTTAGACAGTTTTCTTAACATTTCTCATGTATTTTATCACATGATTAACATCTGCTACGATGCATCATTTATTTAATTTAGAATGGAAAACGTGAATATCCTTTTCCTGAATGCTAACACACGCATGCAATAAAAAAGACTATCGGGCCATCTTCATTTGCATTTTGTGAACTTGAATCGCAAATCGTGAGAAGAAAGAAATAGAAAGAGCTGATGTTAGTCTAAATTAAATATTTGTAAAAAAATGTGTTAATGGTTGATTTTTTTAAATTAATTTTTAAAGCCCATCTACAGCAAGCCGGCTAGAAAGTGCACTTTTTCAGTGACTAATTAAACATACGTACCCCCACCGCCCATCGCATTCCATTTCTGAAACGGGCAAGTGCTTCATGCTGTTCTATTCAGTCGAGTGCAATGTCGGAGAAATCGGACCTTTTTAGTTCTCGAGTCGCGAAATTAAATCTTTGTTCTTCGTCTCTGGCGCCGTGAAGGCAGAAAGTCGTTTCTAATGCATTAAAAAGGTTCATTAATTCTGAAGGATGATTAATTACCGAACACCCGACAAAAGTTTGCAACACAGACGTTAGTTTTCCTCTGCTGTCGTGCGTATTAAGAGAGCGCACAAAAGCACTTCTAAGTTAACGAAATTGTGCTTCAAAATGTTCATAGTCACGGAAAATTGCTCTTTAATGACTATCAATCGAATTTAGTACTAAATAATAAATGACTGCCATAATTCGAAAAGACATGTGAAGCAAGACCTAAAATATTTCAATGATCACAATATAAAGACTCGAGTTAATGATGCTTGTCCAAACACGACATTTGCCAATCGCATTAAAGCAAACTAAGGGCAACAATTTCCAAGATACCCTGGTGTTTAGTCTCATAATTTACGATTCATTCGTTATCTAATCACTTAAGCAATCCGCCAATGGACTGTAATATATTTTGGTAGAAAGGTACCCATAAATCCCTAGAACACAAACAACAGTTTCTGTACGAGAGTGTCTTTTCGAACTACGTTTGCAGAAATTTGCATTCGCGTACAAAAGAAACTTCGTACCTTTTAACAACACTATAATAAAACATAAATATTCCTCTAAACAATGACATTCAGACAATGACATTCAGATTTCTATTAGACTCCAAAACATCCCGTTGGTTATTCGTTCTCGCTCGAGTTGATTCATCTCCCCATTAAAACTCTCAAGATCCGATCAAGTTTTGGAAAGCCAAAGAAATATCATTTCGAAAACCCAGTCATTTCATTGCCACCAGAGAGGCTGCTGTCACGCCAGGCACGCCGGCTGACGCTCACGCATGCACGAACGCACACACGCAATGCCATCCCGGGGGCCGGAGGCGGGCAGGGAATTTTCAATCGTAGGGGCATGCCGTGGACGCTCACAGGCCGACCCCCAGCTTAGGCGGACGCAGGGGGCGGGGGCGCTAGGCAGGCCTAGAGTTTTCGTTCGTAACCTTCCTTTATAATAAAGCTGATTTCAATATTGATTTTAAGTTCGAATTATGTACTTATTAAAAAATATTGCTTAATATCATATATACACTATAAAAATAATATACAATATAATAAAAAATGTTTATTATTTTACAAGAATACATTATGTCCCCCCCCCCAAATTGATCGGCTGGATCCCCCCCCTGCGACTGAGCAACGGACTTCATTCGATAGCAAGTGTCGCAGTACTGGGGGTGGGGGTGGGGGGTGGGAATGCCTCCACCGATCCCCTCACCCACGGCCCCAGAAACATATTTATACTATTTACATTCTATTTCAAATTTCCCTCTGCGCTCTGTTTCTCTCCCCCTCTCTCTCTCTCTTTCTCTCTCAACCTTCGCCTCATATGATAAGCGGCTCAAGTTATTCTAAATTACTTTTTGAAATTTAATGTTACTGTTTTAAAAAAAATTATTTTATTTGCATTATTTGTATTATCCTCATTCTATTATATTTTTAATGCTTTTTTATTTACTTTGTTTATCTTTAGATTGATGATGACGGCAAAGTCGCCGATCGTCTCTTGTTTAGGTTGTCAAAGATGATTTCCATTATTTCATCCTTGAATGTGGTTTGAACAAAACAACTAAACTATAAAGGAAGATAAAATATCTACTATTTAAAAAATTAAAAAGGATGTAAAGATAACAAATTTTACCATGAAACCTCCACTATTTCAATTTCTCGGATCGTTTTTCTTTCTTTCTTTCTCCTTCCCGATAATACTGTTTAGTAACGTGAAACTCGTCAAGTCGACATTTTAAATATCTTGTGCTTTTTGTCTTTTAACATCAAAATCGAGACACTGAGGTTTGCTTTTGAACTAAAACATGGAAAAAGTAAACGAAAATGGACATGGAAGATAAGTTTAGGGGGATTGATATGGCTTGCCCTTCGAACAAATAATATCAGTATTACTAATTGCCAAAGTGCGCAGAAATTGAAAGCGATGGGAAAAATTACTTACCGTAATTATCACGAGGAGTGTGGTGTGATAAACACTATTTTACTGAGAATATTATTTATAACAGACTTGAAAAAAAGTTGAAATTCATTTCAAAACAACAATAATAATAATGATAACAACAACAACAACACCGATCCGATGGCCGGGATCGTTAATGCAGTAGTGGTCTCGGACCAGAGAATCGCGGGTTCGAGTCCCACCTCGGTCATTGTTGGATTGCGTATGTCTCTGTATGTTTGTGTGTGTGTTTTTCGTCATCCATCATCATCATAACGTCACTCCATCCCCCAGGGCTAACCACCCTGGGATGTAAAAATGGAATCTCCATTAAATTGCACATCCCCTCATCTATTTATGTATTTAAAAAATAAGATATTCTGCCATGGCTTTGTTTAGAGCTTCTACAGAACCGATTGTAGTACTTTTTCCTTTAAATGAAAGAATGTGATCCCTAGATGTGTTATCAGATATTGTTTGTGTTGATTCACCAACATTTATGATGTAAATTAATTAATTAAATAATTCTTTAATAGTACGCTTATCAATAGACAATTGTTTTCTTCCAAAGGGTGGCTGTTTCAAAATCGATTATATGAAACGCTAGATGTGAGTCCACACTGCTTCATGTTTTGTTTTGATTGTTTACAATTCGTCAAGGTTTTGTTCCAGTGTAATAATTGCATTGTGGCGTTGACAGTGTGAATGTGTTTGCTTTTGTGATGTATTTTGTAGAGAACATTCTGACAGTGGGTTTTGCTCGGTTGTACTAAAGTAGTGAAGTTGTTCACAGGTTATGTCGAAATCCGAATCGTTGCCCACGCACCCCAAAAGACGCAAACGTACATTAACTGGACGCAGGGAAAGAGAAAGTCAACGTACGTGTCGTGATAGTGAAGTCATTTCGTTTTCTATCGGGTTGTTGTCTATGAAATATCAGTTTTGTTCTGCTTTGTACTTCCCATGCGAGAGAAATTCTGCAAACGAGTTTACTCTGTGTTGCTTAAATGGGAAAATAAGTTTACCTTCGAGAAATATGTCAGAAGTAATCAAATTTATTTGTAGATGACACATCAATAAACTTTAGAAATAATATCAGTCAGTATAATAGTGCTCTTTCTTTTGTGTCATTTGGTGTATTATTGGAATATGTGGGCCATATTGCATTGCCACCTGGTCATGGGCCATACGTGATCAAAATTTTGGGAACTCCACATCACAGAATATCTTCGTTATACTCTGAAGATCCAAACAATGTAACATATTATGAACATTAGTCTGGGCACAGTATTTTACATTTATCTCAGATCTCACCGTCACACTTTGACGGGTTCTCACTAGTCTTTATAAAATGACATGTACAGACACCGATATTCAAGTCTGAGCCCTGGTGGTATGCACGTAACGCGTGGCCCAAAGATGGCCGATTCGCAGAAATAATAATAATAATAATAATAATAATAATAATAATAATAATAATAAAACAATAACGCAACATCAATGTTAAAAGATGATAGATGAAACAAATGAATGTCTATGAATACGCAAAACTTTTCAGACCTGGGAACAATCACGTTTTTGTGTGTTCTCCTCTGAATGCACTCCGAGCAATTATTTCTGCCGGCGGCGGCTATATTGTTAATAGACCCACAGCGACAAAGTGTTCACAAACAACACGAGCATTCATTCAAAACAAAGAACTTTAGTTCAATGCGTTTCTTTAATTGCTAGCGCTCACAATTTTATCATCGCTGTTTAAGAAAGAAAAACAAAACGATCCAAGCGATTCTGCAATCGAAAATATACTGTTCATATAAACTCTAAATAAACATTGAACGTCCGTACTAGGGGGCACTTATGAAGTGCCTGAAATGAAGTAATTGGAATTTGTAAGAAAATTCCACTTTCTTCATTTCAGGCACAAATGTAGAATGTAATGATAGAAATGTTTTAAATATTTCTTTAAAAAACTACTTTGAAGTGAAGAAGAAACGCGAGAAACAAAATAATTTTGCAGGCCCCTAATGTGAAGTCACAATAGTAAGCGAATAACTAGAGAGCGAAAGCTATTTCAGAAATGCAAATAAAATCTACATGATAAAGAAGCAAATACAATCTACCATGATAGCAGTAAGAGAAAACAAACGCCTTCTAAATTGAAGTTTAATATTAATTCTCGTCCACTTAGTGCGCAAATTAGACAACCTGCAAATTAATTCATTTCTTAAATTAGGTCTATTTTTTAAACATATTGTAATTTATTTTTTTATACTTTTTAGAGTACACTTAGCAAGGCATCAATACATATTTCAACATGTGAAACATATTTAATCTTGTGAAATGCCATCTGTGTATCGATTTCCACTCGTAATACTTCCGAACTGACAACGAATTAATTTCACTAGTAAATACATAGAGGGCGGTCTCGATTAGTCGGGGACTTGCAGTAGCATCAAAGTGCATGAAGCGAAGTCTAATTACTCCTAAGACATGTGTTTTTACATGATGGTTGTAAGAAGGTAGTATTCCCACACCAACCCGCAAACCAAGTGAACCATCACATCCTTCATAATCATTCATGTCTAATCGCCATTTATCCCTCATGTTCATTCCACAAGTTTTCAGAGGTACGCAAAGGCAAACAACCACCGTCATTACCTGCTCAGGAAAGGAAAGGCAGTGAAGATATACGCCTCTTACCTCGCCTAAGCTCAGAAATCAGAAACGCACTGATGACACAATATTCTTTTTTCTTTCCTGGTATCAAACAACAACATCAGATCATTTTATTCGCTCACTAAGTGATCTCGAATCGTATCCCTAACAATAGATTCAAAAATACACCCGCAGCGTCCAACATTCCTCAACCCATTTCGTCCAGTTTCCCAGATCCATTGAGCAAATGTTAAGATGGCCCCTTGTTTTGCTTCTGGACATAAGCGTAGCTTCATTATGCGCACGTTTTGTTGAGCTCTCCTTTTGCTAGTTGTGGTAGGAGAAGAGTCGGTTGTGTGGGTTGCTATTTTGTTAGCAATACCAAAATAAAATCTGTAGTTCGTTTACTGATGGAAGTAAGTTTTCTACAAACAAGTTCTCTGGATCGAAAATGTCTAGTTTTCAAGCGATGCTAACCTCTTTTTGTTGATATTTTTATGCATCTTTCAACGATGTATAATAAATGGATTGAGGAAGACATTCTGGAGCTTAAGACAACGTTCTTAAATGACACTGCTCCACATTGTGGTACACAGAGTTGATTTTCTGTTCCTCGAAAATAATAATAATAATAATAATAATAATAATAATAATAATAATAATAATAATAATATCAAATCCACTTGCACAACTCATCAGCAGGGGGTGGAACGTCGCATCTGAAAGACCGTCGCGAATGCAGCCAACTATTTAGTCTAGCAGCGAGTTCGAATTTCTCGTTATTTACAGTCTTACAGCGAGATCCACACAGCATGAGCTTTACTAGGCGCACAACACCAACTAAATGCGCCGCTGATCATACCGCACACTCCAATCGGCATGCACGGGGCCCCGAGGCAGGACAGTTTCGAGACAGGGGGAACCTTGGACTAGGACAACTGTGAAGTGATGTAAAAATAAATAAATAAAAGAATTGCCATAAAAAATAAACTTGCGACCGGTCAAAGAAAATGGCAAATTTAGAAGACGACAAAACAGCGAATACCTTCAAAGAAAAAAAAATGTCAAGAAAAAGAGCGTTGTTTCGTTACGTCACAAATAAACGGACTAGGGTGGTTGACAAATAGAATATTTATCTCCGAGGACGCCAAACAAGCTTCACCTACAAATGACATTGATCAGAGATAACCAACTAATGTCACCTTCCCCATCGTTTTTATTAATCCGATTAGTCTTATAAGGCAACACCATCATAAGATCATGTGCAAGCCGAGTATTGAATATACCTAAAATGACAATGCATTCTCGAATCTTGATTATAAGACTTCTTTACTTTTAATTAATCCAATAAACATCATTACGCTTGTACCAGCGTCGGCTTCTCTCGTGGAAAAATGTAAAGATCCTCCGTCGATCCCCTAAATGGAGGGTCATTTGTTTGGAACTGTCAGCATGTTTCGGTATTCCTACTAGTATTATTATACTACATTATTTCCATTTTCTATCAGACGTTCACTCTCTCTCCGAGTTCTCCTTAAAGGCTCCATCCACACTCAAACGAGCCTTCCAAGCCTAGCTGTGCGGGTTGAAAATATATCGTCGCCGTAGTGTCCCAAAGTATGGCATAAACCAGGCTTGCAAGCTTCCACTGATGCCCCCTTACAGAGGTCCGTTCAAACTCACGCTGGGCATGACGACCCTGCACCGCACCGGTTGTAAAACAGTTGATTTTCACTGAGCGAACAATGAAGCAAGAAGCAGCGACGACCGTTTAACACCGCGTCGCTCCCGCAGGTTCGTCAACCCTGGTTTGACCGTGTTTAGGAGCATTAAGAGTCGTATTTATGAAGCTCTGCCAACAGAGCTCTTAGGGGCCTGCCATCTGGGGGCTTACTGGGAGGACAAGGGACAAATGGAATTGGCTGGGGGTCGTTCATAAATCGCAAAACCGCACTCTGGCAGCCTGCTAGGCTTGGCAGGCCCCTGGCAGAGGTTTATAAATACGGCCCTTAAGGCCCTTGCCTTAAATGCCGTTGTCAACAGCAAGGGCGATTCGCTCCTGTTCGACCGCCCCGCAAAACAGACCCCGAGAGCGACCGCAAATCAGACCTCGTACGAAGCTTCCCCGCGCGGCACGACGTCCGATTTTAGAGCCAGCGGGCGCAAGTTGCTCGCGTCGACTTTTACGAGCTATTTCCCATTGACGGCAACTCCGCGGCAGGTACTACATTATACAGAGATCGTTTCGCGTAAAAACCACAAATTGTGGTCGTGAAGCGTGTGAGTTTGTGGTGGTGAATACTATAATTAATACGCGTTACGAGACTGTTCCGAAAGGTCGTGTTCTAAACGCCGTGGTAATTCACATTTCATAGGAAGAGCAAAGAAAGGAATTACGGGTAGACAAAGGCTGATAAAAGTAAACGCCCACGCCTAATGAAATGATGTTTGCCTTTGTCAGTGAGATTATTTTCACAACCAGACATGGGGGGAGAGGGTTTGGATGAATGAATGAATGAATGAATCAATGGATGAATGAATGAATGAATGAATGAATGAATGAGTGAATGAATGAAGCACAAATACATTAGTTGACGGATTATACTTCACATACGAAAAGTCATATAAACAACATTCACGTGGCAACAGTGTTATACTGTGTAGACAAAGAACTTATTTCCAAACTGACGTACCTCCATTTCCATTTGTTTTCTAGTTTTAAGTATCAATATATTCTTAAAACGTTCTTCCATCATGCAGCCAAATATTGCAGCGTTAAAAATAAAATTTTATTAATTACAAACATTAAAAATTGAGTTTCTATTAGGTAGAACGGTAACTGAAAACAGTTGAATATTAGTTTAACTGTAAGACTGAATGTGATGACAAGGGAGAATATTTCTACGATTTTGTACATTTTTGTCCGATGCTTCAGTGCATAGCTAAGTGAAATTTCTTGACATTTGGTTAGAATATCATGCTAAATAGATTAATATGTTAGTGCATATTTATGCATATTTGGTCGATTTTTCTTGTTGGTGCATATCCATGTAATTATAGGCGTACATTTTCCATATTTCGTTAAAATAGAGATTAATCTATAAAATGTTTCATTCTTTCATAGAATCAATTTATTTGTGAGCGTTCATTGATTCGAAAGAGCTTGTCACAGTTTACGTTTTTGTATTTTCTATGGATAACAAAATCCTTGCGCAAATGTAAGATTTTTTTGATAACATTTGTTTAAACCAGTCAGAAGAAATACAACAAGATATACAAAGTACTTCACTAAAATGAATATTTACTATAATTATTTCTTTCCCAAAGTGGGCAAATTATATTATGTTTGCACAAAAATACATCTTTTCATTCCAAGCATGCTTCTCCAGAATTTTATCAAGAAAGGTTTATAGAGGAAATAAAATATTGTTAATTTTAATTGCATATTAAAGTGCATACTTTTCAGAATTTTTAGGTCGTAAATGCCAATTTTTAAAACCATATTTCAAGATTTTTTGGGGCATAAAAATCTTCTCCTTAGTGAATATTGTACCTTCCTAAAAAACTGTTTCCTGGAGATACGTCACTTTGGAAATGAACTCTTCAATTGTGGAGTAGAATTTGTATTAA